>PDIM01000071.1:61747-80655 GCA_002811675.1 Ichthyosporea sp. XGB-2017a | reverse complement strand
ACATAAACTAAAACCGGCCCGTTGGACAAAACTCAAAAGCACACTGAATGACTGACATACCAATTAAGAAGCGCTCCTACCTCCTTGGACACATACAAACAGCTCAAATAAACATTCGACCTTTGTCCATCCCCGATCGGAGATCTGCAAGAGGTGCTACAGTAACTACGTAGTGTCAATGATGATGCCAGTTTATTTATTCTTATCTGTTTCAGCATTTCTTCCACCACCCCTGAATTCCTGTGGCAAGCATTTACCCCTGTTTACCTTATGGGTGAACACGACTTGATCTTTTCCTGTCTTTTTCAAATACTGTTTTTTAAAATAACAGGAACAGAGTAATGTATTGAAAACAAATTTGACCAATATTGGTTCACACACATGCGCGATATCAAAACCATTTAGTACTATTGTGTTTACGTAATTGGTATGGTTGTTTTGACTTCGCTCGTTAGAGAATATCTAAATATTTATAAGCTGTAAGCGGGGTTTGGATGTGGTATTTATAGAATGCGCTTTAGTAATGTGTTGGATATATAAATGTCAAAAGATGTATAAAAGGAGGAACCCATTTGACAAATATCACCCCAAGACAACAAACTATATTAATTTGATTAATTTACAAACAAGACAAAATCAAGACCAAAGTATCGTAATCAAACATTATTTTCAAATTATTGAAAAAGATGAAGTTGAACCCACACGTTTTGGTGTTGTCAATACTCTATGGTCTGCTTTGTGGAGCCCATGGATTACCTTCCAGTGGAGTAGCTAATCGTTTCCCTGTGCACTCACCCCTCTCCTCACCCTCCTCCCCCTCTACGGATGATTCTTCTTCCGAGTCTGATGATGTAACACCAGAAAGCTTCTTTTCACCCTCGCCATCTTTACACACGAGTTTGGGTGATACGAAAGACTTTGTTACTGTGGCCCTTGATAGCACTAGCCCCGATCCTGCTTACTTTGGCCCCAACAGTTGGATTTCTTACAATATTTTTGACCAGCAATTTGTTTTGGAGAGTCCATGGGATTCTGCCAAGCTCAAGTACACGGAATCTGCCAGTGGTGACTCTATTCAACGGTATCTTCTCATATACAACAAAGAAACTTTGGAAAACTCAATGGAAGTTTCGTCTGAGATGGTGGGAAGCATTTATGGTTTCACTGTGCATGGTGCCGTAGAGTACGCAAAGAACACTCAGACATCTTCACAGTCCACATCTGTAAGTGCAATGATGAGAACTAACATCAAGTCTTTGCAATTACCTTTGTCCGCAAGTGAACTGGTCCCAATGCTAAAGGAGGAGGCGCGCAAATTGGCAACAGAGAAGCCGCAGGAATTTTTTCGCAAGTACGGAACACATTTCATTTCCCTCCAGAAATATGCTTGCTATGCAGAGTTGAATGGAAAATATAGCTTTGATTCTCAGGAGCAAAATGAGGAGTTCAAGTCTAGCGTTGAAGTTGATTACAAAGGAGGTGTCTTCAGTGCTTCTGCAAGTGGTTCCATTGGAAAAAAAGCAAAAGATGTATCCGAAAAGTCCTCATTCAGCGCGGTACTGAGAGGCGATACTTTCGAAATTGCTCCTAAGGACCCTTCCAAGCTCGAATCATGGTCCGAGGCATTGGTGACAGGATTCAGCAAGCAATGCATCGCGCATAAAGATTCGACACATGTTCGGCAGATCCAAATTCGTAGTTGGTCTAGCGTTCTTAAAGACATTCAGGGGACTGCAGACTTGGATTCCGGCACCGTTGCAGTTCTTCAGAAAGCCACACTATTGAAGAAAATTACGTATGAAGGATATCAAAATATGGCCAATTACTTTGCGAACCATCAAATAGCCCAAAAAGGACAAAAGCAATGGACAGAGAGTCTTGGTCACGTGTGTGAGTGGAGTAGAGATGGGCCTTACACAATAACAGGACCGCAAGGAAAGACATCCGATGACTTAATTCATGAGGCACAAAAAGTGAATAGCCAAGGGTGGGCATTGAACAATGAGACTGTCCATGGACAAACACCTGCTGCTGCGGTGATGCATTACTTTGAAGGGATGGCAAATGCGTATTCAGAGTATGTGAAATTGGCTAACCAGTACATTCCGAGTGTGAATGTGAACTTCCGAGGGATGAAGCCCTTCTCATCTGTTGTGGGGAACACTGTGAATTACAGATATACCCTAGATGTCTTCAAGAAACCAGAACACGAGGATGGTTATGTGAATGTCTGCCTGAAGCAATTCGCGAGGGAGCAAGCTGTTGTTGAGGGATGTAAACCCAATGTTACTTATAACAAAGATATTCCTTCTGTAGAAAACCTTGTCCTTTCCCCCATTGTCTCCATTCCAGTGGGGAATCATCCAGCGGCTTCAACAAAGGTCAAAGTGACCAAACCACGTCAAACGGAACACGAGGGATCGCCCTACAACCCCACTGTGATTGAGTGTCCTCTTGTGGATCAGCTCTTAGATGATGCCCACACGTACTCTCAGCAATGCACCGCGGAAACAGTGTGGTGTACCGAAGGATATCCCGGGGCTTTGTGTAGTCCCAATGAGTACAGGTTTCCCAAGGTGTATATCGTGTATAAGATATTTGGAGATACAGACAAGGACTTCCAGGAATATGGCTATCCGGGATGTTCTAAGAGACTCTTTTAATTAAAAAGCCTTAATGAGACTGATAATGAAATATATATTTGATTAATAAATGAAGACTGAAAATAAAATATACCTCAAGAGTCAAGTCTCATCGAATAGTACTGCAGCTGACAGGGACGTGTACAGTGGACAGTGGTCGATCCAAAGCTTGAATCCTGAATATAGCCATAGACAGGACTTTATCCCATTCGCTCCTTGGCGGCGGTGCAGTACACTGTACACAAACTATCCGTAAAGAGAAATTGCTCTTAGCGTTATCGAAATACATATACTATCCCATGCAAGCAGGCTGGGATGACGAGGTGGAGTTATGATACATGCACGAACTGCAGGGAACAAGATCTCTTCATAAGGAATTGGGTTTTAGCTTTTACCTTTTATATTCGAAAAGCGCGCAAAGAATTGCAGTTCGTTGCAGTCATTAGGGGATTCGGTTCTACGCCCAGAAAAGTATAAAAAGGGAAGGCAACCCAAGGCAAAGCAGAGGAACTGTGTCAAACAAAACTAAAACAAAAGGACAAAGTAAACTGATCTCTATAGTTTGAATTTCTAAGTTGCCAGAATGCGTACATCTCTTGTTTTCATTGCCGCTCTCGTTTCCATGTTGCTTGCGTTTACGCTCGCATCCCCAATGACACAGGAGGAAAGCGAAAGGCACATTGTCAGCAACTCACACGCAATCCCCAAACCAACCAAACCAATGAAACCAAACCCCCAATACCACTTCACAGCGGTATTAAAAGACAGTAACATGAGACGTTTGGAGTCTTGCACGTCACCCTGGACAAGCGTTAATATGGAACATACTAGCAAGTACCTCTACAAACCGGTGCTTCATAACTGCAAGTTTGCTTCAAAAGTTGATATTTCCGTTGAACTGGATAAGAAGTCCTTCGATCTCACTGCGGTCATTTCTGTCGACGGAAAAACTGAAAAGTACAGCATCAAAATGGAAGCTGTTTCCGGATATTTGAAGAAGACTGCAATGGAGCAATACAACGCGTTTGCTAATACTGAATTCCTCCAGTCACATTTTCGTTACTTTTCGTATATGGGAATAGATTGGACGCACTCTCATGATTACAATTTGTTTTTCTCTCTGGACTTTGACTTTGCCTATGGAACAAATGAAGCAAAAAACTAAGGAACAGTGAGCAGTCAGCAGCGTATGAGTTTTTTGCCCACGTGACTGGCTTTATAATTCATAGAATTGAGAAATAAATAGGATTTATTACTTTTACTTTTTATTTACTTTCTACTAATGGTCGTCCGATGTGGGGCTTTGGAAGATCTTGAAGACTTGGTATGTAGTTTGAACAAGCACTTCTCGGGTGCTTTCGTCGTAAGAATATTTCATTTCATATTTGCCACCTTTGACAAACTCATTAACTCTTTCTTCTTCTTCGATTGATGTGGCGAAGCAGTCTGTATCATACTTGAGATTTTTGTGATCTCCTTTGAAATAATTCTTCCTCACAGAGACTGCCACCTTTGTTACAAAGCTGTTCATTTGATAGAATGTCATATCCGCCATCGTGTACGCATGCCATAAATCTTCCTTCTTTTTTGTGCTTCTGTTATACTTCGCAGCCAGGTACGTGAGCCAATAGCAGTTCATAGTGTAATTGTTAAGTTGCGAAACTTGGACTTCTCTATGGCTCTGCCGTTCTTTATCCCTTATGTCGATAATCATTCCAATTTCATAACCGCTTTGGAAGTTGAAACAGCACCACTCCCCTACCTTAATACTTGCCTTATCGGCATTTAGTAATGGTCGCCCCTGTAGTTAAATCGCTGCCGAAATTACAGACAAACAGCTTGGAATTGCTGAAATACCTCTTTTTTCCCTCTTTTCTTCCTCTTTTTCATTTGATTCGGTTTTCATTGTCCTGGTTCGTCCGTGACTGACCCCATCTGACTCTTTCAAGTTTCAAGAAATGCGGCTATCAACTATCCAAGCTTCTCATGATTTCAGTCTTGGGGCTTATATAGTCCCTGAGTCATCCTAGAAGTCATATATTTCAAGACGAGGATCGTTCTTTTAATTTGCTTCCGTGATATTCAATCCACTCTAATCCATCCCCTTCAACATAATACTAACAGCAATAAGTTGACTCTCTACTGAAGATAACAGTTGGCTTCTTTCTCTTTTTCGTATTCATATATTCATTTTATTCATATATTCATTTTATTGTGCTTGTATATACCAAACTGACATCAATTGTGCTTACATATCTTCAGGGGCATAGTTATATTTCATATTCACGTGCATGTTTAAAGAAGTTATTAAATTTGCCGCAATGACATTATTATCGGGATTGAGAGCCGCCACGTCATTGTAAAGGGTGATGAATTCCTCGTCTTTGTCCTCCACCAAATTGGCGTCTTCAACAGCAACACTAGAAGGTGACAAGCTTTCAATCAAATGCCCTTGTTGAGGAAATGTGTGAAAAAGAAGTTTTCCTGTTCTACTATTCCCCATCTCCATTGACACCCTAACAGATTCGCGTTTCAGTTCGAATACATTTCGCGATATGTTGTAGATGTTTTCATTCAAAAGCTGGTTGTACTTCACTTCCGTTCTCTTATCCATTGAAAATGAAGCCTCTTTCACCTTCACCAAGTGCCCTGCTGGCGGAATTGCAATCGTAACATCCTTGTAGTATAGAGTAGGAATGTTGTCTTCATTGGATGATACAGATGCATACAAGCCAACCTTGCTTTCTCTCTTAGTCAAGAGATATTCACGATCATGTGGACTCCTGTAATATGCCAGCCTGAGGATCAACAAAGCACACTTGTCTGACTTGTCTTTGTTGAGCAAATAGCTTTTGTTTTCCTTAAGCTCAAACTTGGCCCTATGAACGCCAAGGAATACTGCTTTTTCATAATTCTTCCCACTAAGCGCAACTGGAACATTTATGTTTTGCTTTTTTAGAGCCTCCAAAGACACTTCTGGAGCCAACCTTCTTCTCTTTTCCTTGTGAAAACCATCTCTCAACTCCAGCGTACCTCCTCTTTGGGGTGTTAAGTCTATTCGTATTCCCATCTGCGAATTAAAAGTGTCGCTGAAGATTGCCCCTTGTCCATTCTGTACATCTCGGAATCCCCGTTCGACTCGTCTCGCAGCTAACGACGATGGTTGTTCGTCTCTTTGAAAAATATTCGCCAGATCTTGTTCATTACAATCAATAGTTGTCTCTACATTTGTATGGTGTTCCTCCTTCAAAGATATATCAAGATGGCTGTAAGAAAGCCCCTTTCTATTCAAAGATGCCTCGGCGGCAACCAAATATTCCTTCACCTCTTCATTCGCATACTCGATTTCCAGAGGCTTATCAAAGCTTGATTCCTCAATTTCTTGCTCTGCACCCTTCCTAAACAGCACTTGGTTATTACCCTGCCATTCCAAATCTTTATACGAATCTTCCGGGAAGTCAAATCCTATATCCCAAGTTACAAAAGTTTCCTCTCTTACCAAAATCTTCCTAAGTTTCTTTTTTTCAGACTCTGCTACTCTACATCTGTGTCCCAGAGCTACTTCCCTATCAAAGGTCTCCCCTGTTCGCTGTATTTCTTCACGATGTTTCTCTAACATTTGCTGATACGCTCGAAAAAAGCTTCCAGTGTCTTCCAGGAGCGCCTTTTTGGGGGGTGCCAAAATTGATCTGCCCGATTCATCTAAACATTTATGGAGGCTTTTAAAATACTCTTTTAAAGCATCCAATTGTTTGTACTTTTTTGGAACATGTTCGGGCACTTCTTCATTTTTCTCTCCGAAGTAGACAGTATCCAAGCCCTTCTGGTCATTCACATTGGCATCGGCAAAACGTAAGAACTCAAAATAGGGAAATATGTGCCCTCCCAGGGCCCCTGTAATGTGCCTAAAGCGAAGATCATGGGCTTTCCGATAGAAAACTTTGACAATGTCATTAGAGAACAACGGCAACGTCACTTTGGCCTTTACTACCATCCACTCGGGGCTCTGCCTGTCGCTAACAAAGCTTTCTTTGGCGTAAGGAATCTCTTCTTTGGAATCGTAGTAGTAATCAACACTCATTTTAGGCGGAAACAACATTTCTGCAGCAATTACAAGTTTCTTCGCCCCCTCCTCACTCCCGTTTTCTTCGATATCCGCTCGCATGGACAGTAAGCGCATGTTCGATGCGAATGAATAAAGTTGGACATTTCCGAGACTGTCTTTTTTTGGATAATTCTCCTCAGGATATTCCCAACGATAAGCAATAGAATCAAACTCTTTCGAGGGTACAGCCCGAGATACTAGAGGAGAAGACCATGCCCCATGTTCTCTATTTTCAAACGAGCTCCGCACCCCATTGTCAAAGACTACATCCTGAGCGCTCTCTATGTACATGGATATGTTATATTCTCTGGCACTATGCTCATTTTGAAATCTCTCAGACGAGAACTTCAGCCGGTACAATAACTCTTCAAAGCTTGCTTGCTTTTTGGGAATATGAGCTCCGGAGTCTTCACCTGCAGAGCGATCATGCTCAATCTCGGTTTCAAGATCGCTGTTTCTACCTGCTAAAAATGAAGCTTTCAACCCAGATAAGGATAGACCATGTTGCTGAAGATCCGTTTCTACTTGGGATAGAAAGTCTAACGCAGGCTCTGATAATGAACTATGCACAATATCACTTGGCTGCTGAATTTGTTCTTCAGTTGCTAAGATTGGCGGGCCTACTTGTACAGCACTATTAGTTGCCGGGGGCATGGTACTCGCTGAAAACAAACTGTTAGACGGGAGGAGGCCGGGGAATCGAAATAAAAAAACTAACGCTAGCACCCCTCCTAGCAAAACAAATCTCATTTCGCTGATTCACTTTCCGTTGTGGTTCTCCTTTACCATGGAGCAGTATTTGAAAAGCAATGCTCTTGCGTCTTTGTGATATTTAACCACCAAAAACAAAAACAAAAGAAAACATGTGACATGATACAATGCTTATGCTTCCCTCCACTGCAAACTTTGAGCTTAACTGTATTTCAAAATTGGGGTTTTCCCCGTATATGGATAGGGATAGCAAGGAGCCTAATTGGGGATAGGCATTGGTGGAATCACTTCTACAGACTTATAGAGTCACCACACAGTTTAGCATTGTGGAGTTTCTTGTTTCTTTCATGTTCTTCATCCTTTCACTGTTCATGACTCGGGAGGTGAAGAGTGAAGATGTATTCCCAACTATGTAGTTGTCATCGATGATAGGGGACTTTTGCATGTTGTCCACTGACTGTGACTAGGCTTAGGCTTAGCTTCCCATACTGTACGATCGAGGTGGACTACTTTCTGCCAAATGAACCTGAAGGACTACTCTGATTTGCAAGCATGTGCAATGCATGTTGACGGCATTCAAGGCGTTGCTTTTGACTTCCAGTCATTTGGCTTTACATCCCTTGCACATTAAAGCAGTTTCACGTGAAAAAATAAACAGTAATTGTCCAACTCACATAACGTACTTAAAATTTTCTTTGAATTCGAAGGTAAAGAATTCGCCAGTAGGTCGCCAAAGACGACAAGCAGAACTCCGGAGTCCGGTCCTATATCTCACGACCTTCCTACAATTGCCAAGTGAGCACAAAGTTGTATGGACGAAAATATTGACACTGCCGTCCTTGCTTTCCTTATTTAAAATCAAAGTCGAAATAGTTTATTTCCATTTGAACAATAAAACCACAATCAAATTTATATCTCAAGAGGGAAAGGCTAAGAACAATTCAATAGCGGTTCCTATCACGAATAATAGAACATTCTAAACTGCTCAAAGGACCTGGGCAATCGCTTGAATAGGTAAAGTCACCGTCAGACCTCATAGAATAGCCACCACGAGGTCTCATAGAGTCCATACTGACACCACGGAAGGACATGACGCTGGCAGTAATACCCGTACTGTGCTGTAATTCAATGCTTTGATCACGTAGAGACATTCCTCTACTAATTGAAAGAAGGGAGTTTCGACCGACAGCTGCATTCAAACTTCCTCTTTGGATTGGTTTGAACGAGTTTGGGACTCGATCAGAAGTTTCAGGAGAGGTGGTTTCTGCTTCGCTGGTATCGCATTTGGATGCAGCCATAATGCATTCTAAAGATGATAGAACATTGCTTTTCTTCAGCTTTGCTATATCATGGGCAGTATTCCATGATTTTGCTTCTGACAAACTAAGACCTGAATGTTCTTCATTCAATGAAACTTCTGTAACATGGGACTGAGTATTCGATACGTGACAAAGAAAGTGCTCGATGCGTTTGGCTTCAATTGTAACGCCTCCCCTCTTTTCTTTTAGCATGTCCGTTAATCCGAACAGCATTCCTTGCACACCACCAAAGGATATGGTGGATTTCAATAGCCTTTTGTTCACCCCAGTGTTAGAATACAAATAATCTTGGGCTTCTGGAAAGTCTGTGACATATGCCTCTTCTGCTTCGCTCAAACTCACCACCTCTTTTTCTATGGCGTCGCCAATAACTGAAAGATCGCAAACGCCCTCCATTACCTCTTCATTCCATGATTCTGCGTCCAGAAGTTCTGCACATGTACAAAGGGACTCTATAATGGGAACGCTATTTTCAGCAATGCACGTGTCTGAATTGGAGTCCATCCACATCATCATAGTGTTAAGGAAGTCTGCAATACTACTCTTGTTCGTCATAGAAGCATCATCTTCGGGTAAATAGGCAAATGGGGCAATTTTCACCTCCAGTCGGTTGGAGTCCGGAACGATAGTGATGAAAATGTTTTTTACATGAAGATTGGGAATGTGAACATTATAAACGCATGACATATAAAACTCAGCGGCCATTACCTGTGAAATAATATCTCTTACATAATTTTCTTTCGTTGTGCTAGGGAGTGTTGTAACCGTTTTCATAAGGGTTTGTAGAGGTATCATTTCCTTTATCATAGGACTGTATACTACAAAATATTCGCCAGTATCCTTCACAAAAATCGCTTCATACTGATTGCACAGACTGTGCACCACTTGCGATGCTTTTCCCAGGGCCTCCACTACGTCGCCGGCACACTGATTGGAAGGAAGATGGGATATAAGCACCCGTGCCCCTGTAAGTCGGTTCCCCCCAGACTTAAAGGAATACCCTTTCCTATTCCCCGTAGTTTGCAGTTTGTACAAATGCCAGATGGCTCCGAATTCATCCAAAGTTGATATATTCGAGTTTTCCCTCTCCATGACTTTCCCTTGTGGTGACTTCCCTTTTTTCGAGTTTTTATCTTTTTTAGATTTTTTGCTGCTTGTTGAACTTTTCTTATTGGAATTAATAGAAATGACCTCCATTAGGTCGGTTCCAAGGGAAGTTTGGATAGACGTTTTACTCAAAATAGGCTTTGTGGACAAATTGCTGCCCATAGAAGATCCATTCCCAATCCACTCCCGCTTCGACACCTTGGACTGCAAACGGGATCTAATCCCCCGAAGAGTGCTATTCCGATCAAGCTCATCTTCATCCTGGATAATTATATTGACACTTGTCCTTGTAGACTTCCCACTAGAAGGTAATGACCGTGACATCTGAATCACTGAAGAGCTGGAGCTCTCTTTCGTAGGCGGGGGAGGTTTAGACCCCAGCGACATTTGCCTCCTCAACGAGCGCGGCATTCTTTAATTCCCAGTCGCTTATAATATTTTCTGACCGCAAATCAATACATAAAGTAGCTAGCAAACTAATCACTTGTGGTAGTAAACAAAAATGCTAGCCAAATTAATACATCAAATTGGTATCACAATAAACAATATCAAAGTACTTCAACAAGCCGTAGACAATAAAGACATAAAAACAGAATTATGAAATAAAGATGCAGAACTTAAAAGTTATCAAAATTATCAGAATTAAAAATAAATAAGGAAGAGTCATTAAAATGGATTATGACTCATAGCTTCACCCATAACAGGCGCTTCTTTCCTAACTGAGAATAAATATTCCTCATTAGGATAATCAAGAATACATCCTGGATGCTGATTGGTTGATTTCCAAATAACTATGCTAGTATGAATTCATAACAGCTAGCTACATAGCTAGGGTTATATTAGCTGCAAGAGAAGTTTAGCTGGGAGTGTTTTTGTTTGTATGGCATGACCAGTCAGTCCGGCCTGGCCATGGTTCAGTGTGGCCAGCTAGCTACCTTCTCAACATGATGAATTATGATTCATCATTGCAGGGCATCCGCGCGCAAGCAACATATATATGTTACTGTAGTTATACGTTTATTTATGTATTTGGAAATAATCGAGACTAATTCAAGCAGCTGTCGCTGCAATTTCGTGCGCGCGCAATTAACAAATTTATTCCTAGACGTACGTGCGAAAAAGCTGTGAGGTGCAGTGCAGCAAAAAAATTTAGGTTCGCACATGTATGTAAAAGTGCAACAAAGTCTAAAAGTGAAGTATAGTTATATGTGGTGCACGCGAGTAAATTAGCTGTTTAAACCGTACTTTGGTCACGCATTCTTTATTGCGAACAGGAAGTATAACATTGCACCAGAAGAAGAGTACCATGTCATGATGGACATCCATCAACATAAGCTCAAAACTACAAACATCACCAGCTAGCTAGCCGACTGTGGCGATATTTGGATAGCACTACAGCGACTATTATAACTCCTTCTGCCCAGAACCTCTCGTTCAAAAGCTTTGAAAATGGGTGTTTCTTTTAGTTTATTAATACTTTTAACGCCACTTTGCGCACTTTAATTCACTGAGTACTTCTATTGACAGGGTAGCAGCTGTTTTGCAGCTGAATGACAGCAACTCATGATCATCGTATTGCAATTAAACCCGTCATACACCCTGAAGTGATCTACTTAGTGAATGGGCTGGTAGCAGTAGCCGTGGAAATTTGAGCATCGTTCGTAGGTGGGGGGACACTCACAAGCGTTGACCAAGTCGCCGTTTTTGTTTCTCGCAATGACAGCAAGCTTGTACTCTTTTGGAGGAGTGATGGTGTGTTTAGTGTACGGGCGGTCCATTCCGTCAGGGTGTTTGCAATCCAAGACGAAACGGGAAACAACATCTTTGCCAACTCCTCCGCTAACCCAGATCTTGGACGCTTTGAACTGCACTTGTTTATCAGGAACTCCATAAGATGCCCAAGACATGACAACAGGCCCTGTGCAGGGAATTTTACCATCATCAGTGTTGTCAGTGTTGCAACGGCCCCAGGCGCCAAATGGATTGACCATGGCGGCACTGCTCTGGCATGTGTTGGGGAATCGTTTGTACTGGTCTCCGTCATTGGAGCATCCGGCCAGACAGTTGCCAGGCAAGGAGGCGGCTGAAGCACTTTCAAAGCAAGCGATAATAAAAATAACAGCGACAGCTGCAATGATCATTTTAGCGGAAGACATCTTTTCTTTTTTTTCTTTAAAGATCTTTTTTACTTTTCTTTTTTTTTTAGATTTCTTTCTTGCTCATGTTAGTTGATTTAAAATATAAAAAAAAGGAAACTTAAATTTCGACTTTCAGAAAGGGTCTTTTATAGACAACACAAAAGAAGTTTCCCAAAGGACGTTTCCTTTGAGCAATAGATAAATATTATCGTTCTTTTACCAAAATTCCAGATTCTACAGTAATTGCAGTAACTCATAAAAATACATGAGCACCAAAATAGAATAGCTGCCGATAGCGCTAGATTTTATCAATTATTGGTGCAATATTCTACCAATATTTTCCCTATATGTCTGTGCAAAAGTGAAATATGTCATCAATAAACTGCATAGTGCATATATAAAGTATACAGGTTACTCAGTACTCTGCACAGCTGATAGTACAATATAAAGGAACCCTATGCGACATGTCAAAGCTACAAATCTAAGTATTGCACTTTGCAGTTTGCAGTTTGCAGTGTGTAGTACTCACTTTGTCAAAATTAGCCCATCTTTTTTACGGGTTGTCTCATGTTGACACCTACAGGCTACATAGAATTATCAATCTAGCATCTGGAACATAGCTAGGACTGAAGACGTACGTATACAGAGCTATGTACCAAGAGGCTGCATCCAGTACGTGCGTAAAGGTTGCCGAAGGTTCCTCTACCTCCATTGGTCATTGTGCTTCGCTCTCTTGTTGTCATGGATCAATGCTTCTGCGTAAGAGCCTAAATTTTAGACAAGCTGTGCTATCACTGTAGCGCAACTGGAAGATAGGCAGGAAGCGAAGAGGTAGAGTGTAACAGAAAGCAAAAAAAAAAAGAAGCGTCTTGTTTTTACCCAACCCAGCGTTTAAGTGAATTGCTCTAACCTTGCGGATGCTTCATGTTGGATAAGATGTTTAACGTACCGGAGGGCTTTATTGAATACCGACCCAACATCAGCAGGTATATATAAACAACTTGCACAAAAGGGTAAGACAATCAATTCCGTGGTAAAAGCCCGAAAACGGAGCAGAGTATGACAACACCCACGAGTTCTAAAGTTGGTTCTTTTTATCACTCTCCACCTTCGAGCACCTCCGCCGGATACAGCTCCTTCATCAGCCTTCCCCCTTCTCGCCCCGCCTTGCTAAAGTACTTTATGGCACCATTTGGATAGGATAAGCTGTGCAGTCGTTTTCCATACTCATAAAACACTCTTCGAATCCTGACTGGTATTTTTGGCCCCATCTGCACTTTCCTGGAATCGCCCCCTTGTCCACGCCTTGATGATTGCAGCTCTGTGTCTCCTTGTTCCTCCTCCCCCCCCTCCTGATCTTCTTCATCATCCTCCTCAGCATCCTCCTCATCATTTCCATCCTCATTTTCGTCTTCTTGCTCTCTATCTATATCAGTAACGACTGAGCATTTCATGGCTTCGGGGTTGCCTTCCACTATACCGCACTTTACACAGACATCGGCAAGCACAGCTGCGCGCGTCAATTCACCCATTCGATACAAAAGCTCAATCGCATCGCCAAACATTGACATCGAAACGAGAAGTAAAACAGCCTCCTCCCCACGATACTGATGCACACTACCATACTGTTGCGAACACAGCAAATGCTTTACCCACCGACGCAAAACGCGTTGCCACTCTTTCAGTCCGCCATGGTCAAGGTGGCTACAACTTCCATTCATTTCGTCGTCACTAACATAACCCATCAAGGTTGATTTCGCAATTTCTGCAGCGCGCACCCACTGTTCATATGTCTGCAAATACCTGCAAGCCTCACACCCTTTGCCAATCAAGCACAGCAGTTGTACACCTTCTTCAAGGCGTCCAAAGGCGATCATGTTGGACGCTACCAAAGTCAAGGTATGGTCTCCCGGACTGCGAGCCTTTTTTTCCCTATCACCACCAGTGACGGTAGGTTGTGGTGGTTCTGTAGATGGACGCTTGGCGTTGTGAACACGCTCGATTCCTTCCCGAGCACAGGAAACCAGGCACGCCTTGTACATATCCGCCATGTAATTCGAATTACTACCATCAGGAGGGGTCTCCATTAACAACTGAACACCGCGGTTAGTATCACCAAGGGAAAAGAAAAGTTCCGCGCTTTGTTTGCGAATTCCATAGCTATCGGGCTGATCGCGGTACAGCAAAGCGCGCTCTTTTAACACCGAGCGCATTCCTTTCGTATCTAAGAGTAAATCAAAACATTTTGGCAATTTCGGTATTTGAAAACCATATTTTGGGTAATCAACCTCACTATTCCCATCTAAAGTGCTCCCCGGTTTTGACTCTTCTGTGCTTACATAGTGTAATACTACCTTCCAGAATTCAAGATTTGACTTTTCTCCAAACATTTTAGAAATGTTAATGCACCTCTTGACAATGTTAATACCTGTTAGAAAAGAGCAGCTGCGACCATCGGATTGCATGGTAATATGATCTTTTTGAGCATTCAGCAACCCCAGCATTGACTGGGTAAAGACATATGGGAGTCTATACATTAGTTGTAGGGCGGCCATTTCAATTCTCTTTAGGTGTGCAAGCCCATGTTCCCCTTCTCGGTTATCTGAAGAGGGAGTTCCGCTTTTAACAAAGCTATCCAACACACGATTTTTGCAAACGTTTTCAAACTTGGAAAGGAACTCATCCGATAGCATTGCAGTCTTTAGGTACTCTAAAGTTGCACAATCTTCCGCCTCTTGTGCCTTTCTTCCGAGATTTGCAATGGTATTGGTGTAGTTGTTGGGCTTAAGGGGTGTAATTAGTGTTCGGAGTGGCTCAGCAAAGACGTATTTTTCCAGCGAAGATGTCGCAAATCGTAATTCTTTATCAAACACACGAACAGTTCCATCTGAATATCCAACAACAGGCTTCCCGTCGATCCAATCACAATCCACAATGCGACTAAACACAAATGGTGCGCCTCCACCGAGCAGGGACGATTTGGCCGCTGCAACTGCGTCGTCGCGGTTTGGAGCAGGCGAGCCTCCACTACCGCGCTGAGAGGTACCTGAAGGCCCACCGCCAGACCTCCGACCTGATGACGCTGCAGACGAGGAACCATTAGCATAGTTGGAATTCTTCAATCCACTGCTATGCTTAAAATCACTGGCATTGCTTCTCAGTGAATATCGTTTCTCCCCACTGACTGCATCCCAAATTTCCACCACGTCACCACTCGTGCCACCGCTACCACCCAGACATCGAATCATAAACAGTGCACCCTGGCCGCTATCCGACATAGTAGCCCCGGAAAGCGAGTTCCTGCTTGTGCTCATGCTACTTGATGTCACTCCGGCATGACCACCGGTTTGAGGTTCAAAAACAATTTTGCAAATGCATCCATGTTGGGTAGCAATGGTCTTGCTCATCTTGCTTCGTAGATCCCAAATATGAAGCGAGCCATTTACGTCACCAGTCACTAAAACCTCGTCCTTCCAAGCCATGGCACTAATCTGCCCCATTCCTAGCTCCGGCTGAATTTTTGAACCAGCATGGACTATTCCATTTTCAACGTTTAGATGAACCATCGATCCATCCGGAATAGTAAATACAAAGTGTTCTTTAACCGATTGTGGAAGATTGGACTTGCGATTGCTCAGATTACCATTGCTACCCGACACAGATGTGGCACTATCATCCAAGATTGTATCAACCACGCTTTCCCCCTTGTCCCCGTTTTTACCATCCCCACCAGGTGCAGACTTGCGATTCGCTTCCTGTTGTTTATGACCAAATCCCTTTTGCATTTGACTTTGATGGAGCGGTGACCACGTCAAGGCAGTTACGTGTGAGAACACGGGCAGATCTCGTAACAAAGACATAGTGCGCAAATCCCACAATTCAATGGGTTGAGCATCAAATACAATAACAAAATATTGTCTCAGATGCGACACATGAATGGACCGCATGCAGGAACGGTCACGGCCCCTAGTACCCCTCATTCTCACGGACCTCCCTGTTCGAATATCAGTGCGGTACAGCATGTTTCGAAATCCAGTCGATGAGGATGTACCTCGGTACTGTCCATTATTGACAGCTCCTGAAGAAGCACTTCCACTAGATCCGCCTCCCTTTGAATCTTTCCCTCCGACAAGTCCACCCACAACTGAGGACATGGCCGACGACGCACTGCTGGAGCCTCCGCCCCCGCTACCACTACCCGATCCTCCACCACCCCCAAGCTGCGACCCTTGGGACTTAGGTGCCAGGTCCTCACAGCTAAACGACAGGATTGTTGCGTGGTCTGCCCACACGAGACCATGGACGGGCACTCCAGAACCACCTCCGGACCCCCCACTGTTTCCGCCAGCCCCACCGCCCCCGCCACTTCCACTTCCACTACCCCCCGAGGTGTGAACCAGAGTCTCGCGCACAATCTGCCCAGTGCTAATATCAGCAACCACAATCGTGCCTTGTAAAGTGCCTAACGCTAAATGGGGATTGTAGACGTGCTGGTTCCGCACCGAACGTCCAGGGCTTGCCTGGAAAGCTCTCGTATGGAACGCGCATGGCACACCAGAGTCGAACAATGAAGACATGATAAATTTGTTGTTGTGCTGAATGGGGGCGGAGGCACCTTTTGTATCCTCAACTTTGCATGCAAGGTACTCGTCCTTCTCAGCATCACTCATTGCAGGAATGGATGAGCACACCGCTCCATCCCACAGAGGCGGTCGAATGCGCAAACCGCATTGGGGTTCCGAACGCCGAGTAACCTTTGTATTATTTGTTGTAACTGTTACCATTTCCCACACCATCACTTTGCCTTCACTATTTACAATCGCTAAATGGGTCTCCCATACAGGGTGAGGGCACAAGGCAAATACTTTAGAGGAGCGAGTCGGTAAAATACGAGATATTGATGTCTGGCACAGAAAATCGTACTGGGTCAACGAAAACGTACTCATATAGCTCGGATCTTCAAAGTCATCACATTCTTCATCCTCTTTGCCGTCCTTCTCATCCTGCACTCCACTACCAGTACCAGTCCTGGCAGTGGCTTTTTCTTCAGCCACCACTCCCTCGCACTCTTCTCCATTTTCATCCTTTTCGTTCTCCCCACTCAACTGCCTACGTCTTCGCGAAACCAAAAGACCATTCTCGTGCACGGTAAACAGGAGCGACGAATGCTCTCTGCATAGGATCATCTGCACAAAGGGGCTGCTCGTTGAGTTACTAATCGATCCAATCACCTGCACTTCATCATACCAATTGGCACCATCGCTCGTAGGTGGTGAATCTCCACTTCGCGTTCCGCCAATATCAACAACAAGAATCTCCTTTGCAAACAGCAGATACACAATATTCCTCCTCCACGGACTGAACATAACTTGCAAACATTCAGAGTAAATATCACTATCCGTGGCACTGTTAGCCCCACTACCTTTTCGTAGCATATCAGGTCGCAATTGCAGTGAGGAGTCCTTGCCAGCACCAGCTCCCTTACCATCACTGCTTCCACCACCACTAACTCGGCTACGCGCATCACTGATAAATTTATGAAAGATATTATTATCTCCACCCGATGACGCTGCAGCTGGTACAGATGACCCCGAAGAACTAGACCCTCCTTTCCTCCCATGATTACCAGACGATCCGCCTCCTCCTCCCCCCCCGCTTGAAGATGTCATTGCACCAGATATACCGGAAGAAAACCCTCCTTCCACCCCTCTGGAAGAGGACGACAAGCGACCACCGCCACTGGATAAACGATACTTGCAAAAATACTGACTAGGATTCACAGGCACGCCGCCTTGTCCTCCCGGTATCATCACCATGCACCCAACTCCCTCCTGACCACCACCTCCCGACCCTTCACACTCTCCATTTCCACCCCCTGGTGCTGGCAAATCCGCAATAAAGTACACCCCATTCCCTGCCCAGACTGTCAGTCTAGGAATAGTACCTCCTGTAATTCTACTGCCATTGCTACCTCCGTTACTACCACTACCCACACCAATCTCCCTCTTCTCATGGTTATCAGAACCCCAGCGGAAGGGATCCACTGCAAATAAACTCAGCCGCTCAGCAAAGTCCATCTTCCACACCATTTGGGCGTACTCTTCTTCTTCCTCACCACCCTGTTGCCCTCCTCCAATATTAATCTCCCATAGCAGTAAAGTGTGTGGGCTGTGAAGCACTGCAAGGAGCATTCTCCTCCCCCCCACCAAAGAGTTCCCCCCTTCTTCCGTCCTTTTGCTTCCAGCACTTGAATGAATCCACTCCATCTCCGTCACAGGACCATATTGCACTCCTCCATACAACACACATCTCCTCCTTTTTCTCCTTCTTCTCTCCTTCTTCTCCTCTTCCTCCTCCCCCCCCTCCTCTTCTTCTTCCTCGCTATCCGCCCCTCCCACATCCCACACACACACAACCCCATTCGCATCCGCACTCCCCAACACCAACGCGCAATCTCCCACGCCCCCTTCCTCCCATCGCACCACCGTAACGGGTCTCTGATGCACTCCTCCCCCAACAACCTGCACCGTCTGCGCAGTCTGCCACGGATCACTCACAACAACACTCCTCCCGCACGCATGCGCAAGTAGATGCGTCTTTCCACTCCATGAGATCCCCCGCCACCCCCGCGACACAGTCCCGATCCCACCCCCGGGCAGTGTTCGCTCA
The DNA here is from genome assembly GCA_002811675.1 of Ichthyosporea sp. XGB-2017a. Lineage (NCBI taxonomy): Eukaryota > Ichthyosporea > Dermocystida > Chromosphaera > Chromosphaera perkinsii. The sequence continues at coordinate 61,964 of PDIM01000071.1, read as the reverse complement.
CACACCCTCCGTGGCAGGGATGTATGCTCCCCCGGGAATGGATACGCCGCCTCCCCCCCGCTAAGGCTCTCAGCACAGGTCTCTACCATGATTCACACACACACACACACACTCTCTCTCTCTCTCTCTCTCTTTCTTCTTTTCTTTCTTTTCAACGCATCAAATCCGCATCAAATCAAATTCAAAATCAAAAAAAAGGAAAAAAAAAGATCGGCCA
>PDIM01000071.1:22667-34062 GCA_002811675.1 Ichthyosporea sp. XGB-2017a | reverse complement strand
AAAATTCTTTAACTATGGAAATTTCCATACAAATTCTTTGATAGTCGGGGCTTTTTAATTTTTTTTTTTTTTTGGCACAAAATATTTAAAAAAAAATCAGGTTAATCCGGACAATTTTTTATTTTTGCTAGCTCCTTTTTTTTTTTTTTGGCACAAAATATTTAAAAAAAAATCAGGTTTGTCCGGACAATTTTTTATTTTCGCTAGCTCCTTCTTTATTTTTTTCTTTTTTTTCTTTCCTCGTTTTTTCACACCAAAGGAGGGTTAGTTCACACCCAATCAATTTCTGTAAACAGTATTATTGTCCTTCAAAAGATGTGTGACGTTTATTTGTGTTCTGACTTGTTCATTTTACAATACAATCATAGGAAATACATATGAATACCTTTTTACTGGTTGACAACACAGTTACCAAAGCTTTTAACGGTGCAATAGTCAGAAGGAAGTGGCATTGCTTCGCACCCGGCATCTGCGTTTGTCCACTCTGGGAGATGTTTCAGGGTTACGTGTGCGAATCCAGTAAGCATGGAAATGACGAAACTTCCAATACCAACACCTCCAATCATACCCGCAGCAGACACATAAAGGTGGTTCTTGTAGAAATTGGGGAAGTGTCTTGGGAGAATAACCTGGAAGATGACAACCATGGCCAAGGTGGTCAAGAACCAAGAGTTAATGTTACCAAAGGTAGGCATCAAGGTCATCATGGGAATATGAATCCACTTGAAAATGTTAATTTTCTTGCTGAGCATCCAGAAGAGGGGAGGCAAGACAAATCCTAACACCAGACCAGAGATAAAGAGTGGTTGGTAAGGAGAGTCGGACGACATCCAAGCTTCGTAAGGTCCGATACCTCCCCACAGGTAACTGGCAGTGGTGTAAATTTCCAAGTTTGTACTATCCCAATCAGGATGAGTTCCATCAGTCAAGTTGGCATCCATGACATTACGATAGGCAGTAGTATCAGCAAGGGATGTAACCAAAGTACCCCAGGCCTGCATGGCCAGAATAACATGATAGTTCACGTGCATAAACTGACCCACCTTCATGTTCTGAACAAGAGTCAACCCGTGGTACATTCCCATGTATCCAGTAACCTTCACCAAAATAGCACCATTGGGATTGTGGTGGAGCATAAGACCTCCAATCATCTCACAAATGATATTCAAACCAAGCATGTTACCAGTAACAGACAAGATGGCGCCAATTGGGATTATGAAAATTGCAGCAAGAAGAACAGAAACAATAACAGCCCACCAAGGCATGGAAATATCATATCCCTGATTGGTGCCAATGAAGGCTGCAGCAAAGACAGCCATAAAGAGGAATCCAACCCAGTAAGGGATGGTGTGCCCCTTGCCGATCTGTTCAAGTTTAACAGCGTGTTTAGACTTCTGACTGTGGTTATTGCTAAACACAGAACGGACATCATCCCAATGCCACACCAAAGTGTGTGAAATGGCCGCTGTAAGGGCCATAAAACTGAAGAAGTAACCCATGGAATTGAAACCACTAAGATATGCAAATCCATAAGTGTCATAGACATCCTGTTGCCAATCCAAATTGTCATTGAAAAGCAGGTCAAGTGGATAGTCGGTACCATTCTTCATGTACAAGTCAAGTCCTTTGGGGTCGAAGTTCTGGCTGTGTGCAAAATCCTGATAGTACATGATGGGGGTAATGACCCAAGCATAGAGCATACCACCAGCGACAGCATTGAAACCCAGCCAAGCAGGAACATACATCAGAAAGTTATAGAAGGCGGTAAAGACAGAAATGTCAAACATAAGAGTACCCACTCCGAATCCTTGACTAGCACCACGACCAAGAACTTGGAGTTTGCTACTGGGACCAGCATTAGTGCCACTGGCAACCCAACAGAGAACCGACACAGAGATCAAACCAGGCCAGAAGTAACCTGGAAGCCACATGTAACAGAAGAAAACAGCGAAGAAGATTCCAAATACCTTCAGACGTTTGTTGCTGTCTTCGTGAAGCATTTTGAAAATTTCCGCAGTGTAGATAGCTGTGGGCCAAGGCATATTCTTAGAAATGATAAGGAAGCGGTAGCACAGAGCGGCCAAACCATAACCAATCATTTTGGTTACAAGGATAAGCATAAAGTCTCCAAACCATCCAATGTTCTGGCCCAATTTCTTCTCCATAAAGTACAAAGTGTTGGCGACATAAGCTCCATTGACTGAATCAGAAGTAACGACTCCCACCATCAGATGCTCCTGAATGTTAAAGGGACCAGGGTTGGTATCAAGAGTGTATCCTCCAATTTTCCACTTGTAAGATGGAATAGAGGCGGCGAGAAACTTCAAGACTGGATAAGACACGAGATAAGCAACGGAAGAATCCAACGAGAAAGGAACTGTACGGTAGTTACCAATCTGGTTGACATAAGACCAAAGGAAATTGAAGACGGTGGCAATGACAAGCACACGGAGGGTGAGGATACGAGAGTTATCCATCTCATCCTCGGGGAGGTGCATATCATACTCCAAGTCCTCTGCCTCTTGGGAGTCACCGGTGGAGGAGGCATCCATGGTCTTCTCCATATCATAACCCATCGGGGCCTCGAGTTTGTCCATTTTGGACTGCTCCGTAGCGTACTCAGCGGAATTCATTATAGGTATATCAAAATTGAAAAGAAACAAAAGAGAATGAACCGGGTCAAAGAATCTATAGAACAAGTTCTTTGAATCACGAAGACTAACTGAAAGAGTAACTGATTTACAAATGTTAAATCTTTGTTAAGCTTCTGATAACTGAGAGTTTTGGGAATGAGCTGAGGCTGCTCTTTTATACTTGAAGCCACTTTGATGAGGAATAAGCGGCGATTAACATGGATTCTCCACTCTATGACTGAAATTTTGTTATCGAGTCTCCTAGAGCTACTATTTTCTTCTTTAAGGCTTCACACTTTTGCATTTCAACATGGCACCAATTAACATGCAGCAGTTGTTTCATTCTGCTGTCCTCAAATAAGAACAACCAATTTGATTTCGTGATGGAAATCCACCAGAGGCGTCGCTTGAAGAGTGGTTTCGTAATGAGTAAATAATTAAAACAGTAGCTTATCTCAAGCTGCAAATTTGTGAAGCATCCTGCCTGTACCGTGTCCGTGCCTGCCTTGGCATTATATTGGTCCCTGCATAATTATTATACTCTTAAGATATATAGTCCATCGAGGCAACTCGAGCAGAGGCCCTCAACGCTAAACCAACGAAAGTACTCGAGGGGGTGAGGGTCTTCCGTTTCTTACTTTATTTCCTCAACCCTCGCCCCTCGCCCACTCGTGACTTGCTTTTCCGAGGTACGTAATTATAATTAAGTCAGTATCAGCACTCGCTGTTAACAAGTGTTAAGTTACATAATAAATATATATATAGAAGCTGTTATAATGACATGTACACTTCTCTGTACTATGATATCTCAGTGGTATAATTTGCTTGTTGTAATCGCTGCTTGTCACTTGTCCGTTGTCCAATAACAGTGCCAACTCTGATTATAAGCAGGGCCTTAATTTTTGCAGTTTGCTGTGGGAAGGATGTGTGTCCTATTTTCGAATTTAATTATATTGTAGTGCGATAGAGATATAAACAGGCAGTGAAACATAATTCACACTAAAGCTGAAACCATCTCCTATTTATTTGCAAAATGCATAGCCGTTGGATGCAATTAAAGCTCCAAAGCAGCTTCTTGATGTCTTCATCGCATTAAGCAATAGGGGCGTAAAATAGTTGGCTGGAATAAGCCGTGCAGCTTTCTACTCAAGCTCCAAGGTCTATCAATATCACTAACATATTAATATGCAAGCTACTGGAAGCCACTAACCTTCCTTTATTCTTTCAAAGAGGGGCGTGTCTGGCCATCTATGCGAGCATTGGATTAAATATTAAAAGTAAACCAATAAACGAAGTTCTGGAGCTACTACGAAATCTCACTTGGCTGGAATCACTGGGACAAAAAATACCTAGTAGCTCTAGTAGCCTTCACACCCCTGTCGACTACTTCCAAGGCCACGAAACAAGGCATACACACAATTAATAAAGGGCTCTATTCACTTTATGTTAGTGCAAGTGAAAAATACAAGTTAATTTTGAAGGCTGTGAGATACCATGGTGTGGACGTCAAAGCGATTATCAAGCTTCAGGGCTAAGCACCCAAAAGTAGTTGTTCCCTATTGAATACTGCGCTATGAAAGTTGCAGTTTGCATCCTTCAGACTATGCACTCTCTTCCTTCTTTGTTTCTTTTTGGCCGCAATTTCCATTCCTTATTCTTTAAAAATATTTTCTATTCTCCTTTTTAGTCCAAATGTCACACAAAGCAATTGTGAAGGCCAGTTTTACCTCTACCTCTACCTCCCCGAGATTGGGCTGTGGCTAGTGTGTATGTTTATTTTTATCTTGTACTAATTACGAATTATACAATACAATCACAGGGAATACATAAATTAGAATGTGTTTTTAAGCGTTGACAACACAGTTGCCATAGCTTTGAACGGTGCAATAGGAAGAAGGAAGTGTCATAGCTCCGCACCCGGCATCTGCGTTTGTCCACTCTGGGAGATTGTCAAGAGTTACGTGTGCGAATCCAGTAAGCATGGAAATGACGAAACTTCCAATACCAACACCTCCAATCATACCCGCAGCAGACACATAAAGGTGGTTCTTGTAGAAATTGGGGAAGTGTCTTGGGAGAATAACCTGGAAGATGACAACCATGGCCAAGGTGGTCAAGAACCAAGAGTTAATGTTACCAAAGGTAGGCATCAAGGTCATCATGGGAATATGAATCCACTTGAAAATGTTAATTTTCTTGCTGAGCATCCAGAAGAGGGGAGGCAAGACAAATCCTAACACCAGACCAGAGATAAAGAGTGGTTGGTAAGGAGAGTCGGACGACATCCAAGCTTCGTAAGGTCCGATACCTCCCCACAGGTAACTGGCAGTGGTGTAAATTTCCAAGTTTGTACTATCCCAATCAGGATGAGTTCCATCAGTCAAGTTGGCATCCATGACATTACGATAGGCAGTAGTATCAGCAAGGGATGTAACCAAAGTACCCCAGGCCTGCATGGCCAGAATAACATGATAGTTCACGTGCATAAACTGACCCACCTTCATGTTCTGAACAAGAGTCAACCCGTGGTACATTCCCATGTATCCAGTAACCTTCACCAAAATAGCACCATTGGGATTGTGGTGGAGCATAAGACCTCCAATCATCTCACAAATGATATTCAAACCAAGCATGTTACCAGTAACAGACAAGATGGCGCCAATTGGGATTATGAAAATTGCAGCAAGAAGAACAGAAACAATAACAGCCCACCAAGGCATGGAAATATCATATCCCTGATTGGTGCCAATGAAGGCTGCAGCAAAGACAGCCATAAAGAGGAATCCAACCCAGTAAGGGATGGTGTGCCCCTTGCCGATCTGTTCAAGTTTAACAGCGTGTTTAGACTTCTGACTGTGGTTATTGCTAAACACAGAACGGACATCATCCCAATGCCACACCAAAGTGTGTGAAATGGCCGCTGTAAGGGCCATAAAACTGAAGAAGTAACCCATGGAATTGAAACCACTAAGATATGCAAATCCATAAGTGTCATAGACATCCTGTTGCCAATCCAAATTGTCATTGAAAAGCAGGTCAAGTGGATAGTCGGTACCATTCTTCATGTACAAGTCAAGTCCTTTGGGGTCGAAGTTCTGGCTGTGTGCAAAATCCTGATAGTACATGATGGGGGTAATGACCCAAGCATAGAGCATACCACCAGCGACAGCATTGAAACCCAGCCAAGCAGGAACATACATCAGAAAGTTATAGAAGGCGGTAAAGACAGAAATGTCAAACATAAGAGTACCCACTCCGAATCCTTGACTAGCACCACGACCAAGAACTTGGAGTTTGCTACTGGGACCAGCATTAGTGCCACTGGCAACCCAACAGAGAACCGACACAGAGATCAAACCAGGCCAGAAGTAACCTGGAAGCCACATGTAACAGAAGAAAACAGCGAAGAAGATTCCAAATACCTTCAGACGTTTGTTGCTGTCTTCGTGAAGCATTTTGAAAATTTCCGCAGTGTAGATAGCTGTGGGCCAAGGCATATTCTTAGAAATGATAAGGAAGCGGTAGCACAGAGCGGCCAAACCATAACCAATCATTTTGGTTACAAGGATAAGCATAAAGTCTCCAAACCATCCAATGTTCTGGCCCAATTTCTTCTCCATAAAGTACAAAGTGTTGGCGACATAAGCTCCATTGACTGAATCAGAAGTAACGACTCCCACCATCAGATGCTCCTGAATGTTAAAGGGACCAGGGTTGGTATCAAGAGTGTATCCTCCAATTTTCCACTTGTAAGATGGAATAGAGGCGGCGAGAAACTTCAAGACTGGATAAGACACGAGATAAGCAACGGAAGAATCCAACGAGAAAGGAACTGTACGGTAGTTACCAATCTGGTTGACATAAGACCAAAGGAAATTGAAGACGGTGGCAATGACAAGCACACGGAGGGTGAGGATACGAGAGTTATCCATCTCATCCTCGGGGAGGTGCATATCATACTCCAAGTCCTCTGCCTCTTGGGAGTCACCGGTGGAGGAGGCATCCATGGTCTTCTCCATATCATAACCCATCGGGGCCTCGAGTTTGTCCATTTTGGACTGCTCCGTAGCGTACTCAGCGGAATTCATTATAGGTATATCAAAATTGAAAAGAAACAAAAGAGAATGAACCGGGTCAAAGAATCTATAGAACAAGTTCTTTGAATCACGAAGACTAACTGAAAGAGTAACTGATTTACAAATGTCAAATCTTTGTTAAGCTTCTGATAACTGAGAGTTTTGGGAATGAGCTGAGGCTGCTCTTTTATACTTGAAACCACTTTGATAAGGAATAAGCGGCGATGGATTCTCCACTCTTTGATGGAACGGAATTAACAAAGCGGAAGAATAGACAGATTAAAGATGGTTGAGGTTTGCCATTGAATCACATTTAGCTGTTGCATGCAATAAATGACTATGAGCCAAGTTAAAACTGTTGGTCTTCTTTTCTGGCTCACTGCACTACGAAAATTGGTTCCTCCAGCTTGTGAAGCCAAACGGTACTAACGTTTGGAGAGATTTCGCCGTGTGCATGTTTATTATGTAATTATGTAATTAACGCTTGTATGTACGTTACATACATGGCAACTATGTAGCTGCTGATTTATTTCTTCATAGAAATTGGGGCAATTTTCGGTTGCATCTTAGACACGCTTCTTGCAAAATGAATGGTGTGCAACCGTCAACCGGCAACGCTCGATAAGATCAGCTATATTAGGTACACTTCATAGCTTAGCTATCGTCTGGAGAGAGGTGCGGCGCAACTTGGATCTTTTTGTAAGAAACAACAAACCCTTTCGCGCCCTTTTCACCCAGATATGAGCCTTCATCGAGTTTTTGCTGATGAACAGTTAACGTAGTCATGGTTGCCCAATAGCTGGGTCTAATAACCGTGGGAATCAATTTTATAATCGTATTTGGTAGTTCCCAATCGAAGGGGGATAATTATCATCTGTGAATTATCATCATGCTGTAGCCTGTTGTATGACCTGTGTGAATAGTGAACCACCAACTGAAACTGCGCAGGACCCTAATTAGCACCGTGCTATCTATGTAGTACTCCGTGTTAACTACCCAAACATGTTTAGAGCCAATTAACATCATGTTGTTATTTCGACAATGGGGTCATCATGATGACCTATTGTACAATTCTTGATTTGAACGCTAGCTAGTGGTAGTTTTCCTTTATTCTTTCAAAGAGGGGCGTGGCTGGCCATCTATGTGAATGTTGAAGTAAGTAATTAAGGGAGCTATTTCTAGATATATTCTGAACTCCGACACTGTTGTAATTAGTTGTCAACAAACAATAAATTGCTCTACAAGCTGTCCTCATTTCTCCATTTCTTGGTCACTTTTCTCGAACAATACACATGTGATTCACACAGCTAAAAGGCCCAATTTAGTAATTACAATGTACCGAAGCAATGTACTTGAAAACAAGAACTAATAAGCAAGCCTTTCAGGGAGAGTGCCAAAGGATAAAACAATGCCCGCCCTTCCTTGCCTGTTGTGTGACCGCCCAAATATCAGGTTGAACATTGAAACGGACATTTAGCAGTTTCGCTCCCGAGGTAGTTATGGAATTTAAGCGCTTTAGAGCTTCCGTTCTCTCTAATAACTTTTAGCCGATTAAAAGGCATCAAAACAAAACTTATTGTGGAACAATATCCATGTGTAGCAAAAGTCTCACTTTAATAAATTAGCGTGATCGAATATGACTAGCTAGTGAGTTAGGATATGTATCCTTCTGGGAACCAGTTTAGAGTATTTACACAGCTATGAAATAAAGGAATTTCTTCACTCGTTTCTACACTGTCCCATTGCAATTGACGTCAGCTGGCATCTGTGGAGGAAACACCTCTTACTCTGCTCTGCACACGAGTCTCTTTCCGTGCACTTAATGAAAGTAAGTATATCTTCTCCCCATACTTGATGACACTGGCACCCAAGGCTCCATGATTAAGGAGTCCAGCTCAGAAGCCTCATCAAAGTCTCATGTCAAAGAAATCACAGTCAAACAAAAAAACTACAGACCTTTTCTTTGACTCCCATGCAACTCATCAAAACTAGTCCCATGAAGCAAACACATTGGGCTTTAAATTCCCTGAGGGGAATTACGGCCCCTCCTGCCGGCTGCCCCTCCCCTCCAAAAATTAAGTTGTCATCTTTGTATGGCTTGGCCTTATAGACAAAACAATAAGAAAAAAATAAACAGCAATAATAAACAAAAACTGGCCTTTCTAGAGGATTTTGGTCAAATAAGCGAGTGTTTTGGTGAAATAGAAAGGAAAGGTAAATCCATCCATCTATCCATCCATCCATCCTAAATTTTGTAATTATCTCTATTTGAGGAGGGCTGGATATGACAGGGAGCAGTAGAGCAGCAACAGCGGGGGAGCGAGTGTGCAGAGGTGTGGAGGAGTGGCTGGAGAAGGAGAATGGGGGGGAAGAAGGAGGGGTGGAGTGGAGTGTGCGAGTACTGAAGGAGGAGGTGGAGAAGGAGGGAGTAGAGGAGGAGGCGGAGGAGGAGGAGGAGGAGGAGGAGTATGTGTTGATCCCTGGGAAGGAGGAGAAGAGCAGGAGGAGGAGTGGGGAGGAGGAGAAAGAGGAGGGGGTGAAGTGTCTGGCATGCAGTGTTGTTGTAGGGGGCTGGTGGATTTGGGTGAGGAAGGAGAGGCAGAGGAGGAAGAGAAGGGGCACGGGGGAGGAGGAAGGCGAGTGGTGTGTGAGGATGCTCATTGACCGAGGAGAAAGACCCGATCCTGAAAGTACTGTGCGGAGATTTGCAGAGTTTGTTCGGAGTGTAATGGAGAAGAGGGCGTCACAGAGCAGTGGAAGAGTCTCTCCGCCCGCCACGAAGGAGTCAACCACGCAGAGGCAGAGGAGTGTGTGGGTAGAGGAGGAATTACAGAGAATCCTTTCAGAAGCCACTACCAACAGCAATAACACGACTAATAACGCCTTACTACAACTTGTATGGACACTGAGCAGACTGGAAGAGCAAGGCGGCAAGGAGGAAGACACCGTGCAGGACCGCCTGGACGTTGATTTGGCGCTGGTGCAGCTGTGGGTGGCAGTGTGGCGGGGTCGTGTGGAGCAGGCGGTGGCTGTGGAGTACGGGGAGGTGCTTGGGCGGGTGCGGGCGTGTGTTGGGGACGGGCGGGTGGTGCTTGGCGGGGGTAGAGTGGTTCCCGGGGACGGGACGGGGACAGGGGAGGAGGACGGTGTGGTGGGACGAGTGGTGGCGGGTGCTATCCGAGACGTGATGAAGACTGTGACGGAGAGTGTTGTGCAGAGTCGAATGGTGGCCATGGCGTTGGTGCACGGGACAGAGAGACAGGAGGAAGAGGAGGAGGAGCAGGGACGTGTTAGTGCTGCGGATAGTGACTGTCTACAGGTGACAGAAGAATTGAGAAAGTTGGTCATTTCAAAGACTTCTCACAATACAACTAAACGTTCGTCCTCATCGCCTCATGACGTTGCTTCTGCCACTTCCTCTTCTGTTCTTGGATTTGAACTAGACCTGTGCGCTAAAGATGGAACCGCTAGTGCTGGTGCAACGAATACAGCTCGATTGTTTGAGGAAGTATCGCGACTTGGACTGGACAGGCTTCAGATGGTCGTCATGGGAAGTAACGGTGCGGCATCAGGATTGCAGGAAGAACATGGTTCTGTCGGGGAGCGAATCCTTCTCCCGGCCTTCCGGCGATGCATGTCCCTGGTGCAGGTACGCCTTTTGGGTGCTGTCACCTCCAGCGGGAATGCCCGGGAATTTAAAGATGCACATCGGTCAGAGTTTCTTCGCATTGCTCGGCGAGCTGTGGTACGTGGATGGGTTTGTCTGTGTCAGGTGTATCATGCCCTGTGGGTGTGGCGCCGTACCATGCAACAGTCCCTTGGCCAGGCACCATCATCATCAGGTCCATATGCCCCCCCATGTCCTGCTGGCCAGGTGAATGATGGGCGAGATGCGGATATCCACATTGGTGAAAAACTTGGCGAGTGTTTTCAGGGTGTCGCAGATAGGGATGGCGCGGGAGAGAATGAGGAGCATGATGAGCTGCGGTTCGAGGACCGGGAGGACGATGATATGAATGAGGGCTCGAGCAATACAGCGAGGCGGGAAACCGCAGGGAGCGATGAGTTGGTGATGGACTGCATTGATATTGATGGGGAGACGCATCAGGAACAGGTAATGAGGGCTGCGGTGTCTGTGAGTGGGAATCTGCATAAGGAATTGGTAGACGAACTCAAACCATGCGCTGCAGATATGCGCCTGTTTGGCGATGAAGCCCGCCGCGTCTTGGTGGACTTTTGTGAGAAAAACTTTGTCGGGGGGCATTCATTATTTGGGAAGATTCTCGCAGAAACAGAATTACGTAAACTCAACCCGAGCTGGCGACTGAAGAAGCAAGTGGATGCGTTTTACGAGACCATCTCCTTCCAAGATGTGGCGGTGATGTATGCCCAATTGTACGGGGGCTGCCAATCCCCGGAGACATACACACGGATGGAGTCATTTGAGATGGTGTTTTGCACCATCATGGACGGGGTAGATACGAAACAACGGGCTGCTGGACGCCTTGACATGGACTAGTTACAGTAATAAAGAATTAGAACAGACCGGGCGAGGAAATACAAAGGTGCAAAATTTTTGCATAGCAACGGCCAACGAGAAATGCAGCATTTTCAAAATAAATTTTATACTTTTTTTTTTTTTTTTTGGCCTTTTTTTTTTTTTTTTTTTTTTTTTTTTTTTTTTTT
>PDIM01000071.1:0-21396 GCA_002811675.1 Ichthyosporea sp. XGB-2017a | reverse complement strand
GTGCTCTTCCGATCTATTTTATTCTTAATTTTGTGAACTAAAAACGAAATTCAAATCACCTTTTTGTTTGTTTATTTGTTTGATATAAACTCGAGTACTGATTTACTTGTAACCAACCGAGTCTTCTTGTGGGGGGGTAATGACGGAAGCAGCAGCAGGAGGGAGGCGTCCCTATCTGCAATGGTCGGGGCTGGGGTTTATCCTTCTGTTACTGTGTGTGGTGTATGTGGTGTATGGGAACCTGCGGGGGGAGTCTGAGTTTATCAATGCCAAGCTAAGATGGGCACAGGCCCTGGTCACCGCCCAGGCAGAGTGTGATGTGGTGTGTGTGAGGATGATGTCCTCCCTGGCCGCCACAGAGGAGTCCACGTATGGGAACTACACCGCCTTTTGTCCCATCGGGTGTGCCTCTGCCCTGAATGGCCCCGTCAAGGCCAATGTGTGTGACCACGCAGTGATGATGCACCACTTTGCCACGTCCAAGAGTGCCACCCCCGCGGAGGAAGGCACCGAGGGGGCGGGGATCACTGCGGAGGAGTTACAGCGGTGGTATTCGTATCTTGGGGAGGGTTTCTGCCCCACCATGCACCGGGACTGGCCCTCGTGTCTGGAGAGGCAACTCACAGCCATCCTGTGGTGCCACGCCATCGACCACCCGGGGGACCTCGCCTCAGCAGCCTTCCCGCCAAACCCCCGCGACTTTGGCAATGCCCGGGTGCGGCTCCTGCTGGAGGGGATTTTTGAGGAGCACAAGAGGCGCTGGGAGCATTTGCAATGCACGCGGGTGTGTAATGCCATCCTGGAGCCCGTGCTGAGGATAGAGAGGGCTGCTCCTTTCACAGACGAGTGTGCAAGACGATGTGGCCGCTGGTCGCATTATCCGGGCAGGCATTTGTTGTGCCCGGCCACGGAAATTCCCGTCGAGGGAGGTGGGGTGACATCTACAGAGAAAACTATAGCGGATGTGCGTGACTTGTATGAGTCAGTGAGGCTGCCATCCGACCCGAACTTTGATGATATGTTTATGAATCGGAAGGTGTTCGCGGTGAAGCCGCTAAGTGCACACCCCACCCTGGATGAGGTGCAAGAGTGGGAAGAGGCGCACAGGAGCGTGTACCGGTGGAAGAATGCGGTGGAGAGGATGAAGGAGGCGATTGGGGTGCTTGGGGTCAAAGGGGGCAAAGGAGAGGCGAGTGTGTCCAGTGCATGGAGGGAAGGGATTAATTGCTGTTCAGCCACGATGAAGAAGCCACCTCAGTCGCGTGAGGAGGATATGCGGGTGTGCACAGTCAGTGATGTGTTCCCCAATCATATGCCAGATGCCCCTGATGGGGTTTTGAATGGGCGAGGACCCACAGAGATAATGCCGCATCTGGGCAGTAGAGTAGCATCATTTCTGAATGTCAATAGGAGGATGTGCGAACTGGTTGCCCGGCTGTTCTGCTTCGCCATTGGAAAGGTGGGCCTTCAATCTGTTCCGGATAGTGGGACGGTTGAAGAAGCAGCCAGAGTCCTTGATAACTTGTATGTACTAACAGATGACCAGCGCATGATGCCCTGGTTCACTCAATGGCCGGATGAGGTATATCACCAGCAAATGGCACTCACTTACAACGCTCTCTACGCCTATGTGGAGGAGTTTAACGCCCATGGCCTGTCAAAGAAGGCCAACTCTAAGCCCAAGGAGCCCTGACTCGCAACAAAAAGTACAATCAAATAAAAATAAGCTGATTGAACAATTAAATCAAAAGGACTTAACATTGAACAGGCAAGGCTTACATACAACTAAAAACACGGGTTGTATGTAAGAGGAAGTCGAGGAAAGAGAATGACCCACAATTTCTCGAGCAGCTGGCAAAGAACTACGGGACTCTTTATGCGAGTGACTAGATGCTGCTAGGGAGCGACTCGTGCCCCAAAGGTTCTCCCTTTGCTCGGGTAGCACTGGTTATGTACTTTCTTTTCAAAAGCCACAGGGGTTCTTCTGAATTCCATTTCTACCCTTTCAAGTCGTGCAAGAGTTATGCACGAGGGTGCCAAGAAAGCACCCTCACTGACTCCCACTATGCGCTCATTTCAATTTCTATTTGAGACTCTGACTTACCGAAGACGTAAAGCACCCGTCGCTGTCCGAATTACAAATAGCAAGACTACTCGTTAGCTAGGGAAAAGCCTTATCATGTGCCTCCAACACATGTTTATTGAAAATAACAAATACCATGCATTGTCCATAACGTAATATCATCCATGTTCGAAGCATTATGCTCCATAAGTTAAAGTGGATGGTCCTTTATGGACCATGACCAAGCTAAAGGCCAAAGGGAGAGAAGGGAGCAATAAATTAAGAGTAGTTTGCTATCAGCAAGAGTACCACACAGGCTCAAGTACACCACTACTCGAGGGAGAACGAGAGGCATTATTACAAGTACTACACAGGGAAGCAGCCTGTCAAGTGTCATCAAGGACTAGTCGCTCCTTCATCCTTGGTGTGTGTGTCCCTCCCCCTCGCTCCCTCGTCCACCAGTGGTGCCAGACACAGACTAAACAACACAAGGAGGGAGGGAGGGTTACACCAAGCAGTGGTAATCACCACCCTGCAGCTGTGGTAAATTACATGGCTAATTGAATTAATTAGTTAACATTCCTCGGGAGTCAGGTGCAGCTGTGTGGTGGAGCACAGACAGGTGTTTATAACAGGGACAGTGTTTGTGTACTCCGAGAGAGAGAGAGAGACAGAGAGATTTACCCGCCTTTGTGTGTGTTATTGTGATTTGTGTTTTGGTTTTGGTTTTTGTTCACGTGCATTGTACTGTGCGTGTCTTGCTCTCTCGTAACTGGGCTGGAAAGGGTTTTTTGTTTGTTTGTGTGTGTGTGTGTTTTGGTTTCGTGTTGATTGATCCTTATTTGAGGATTTCTTGTTAGACCACACTTCTACCGTTTTTTTGAAACGCTCACACTATTGCCATTTTGGCGATTCTCACACACTTCCCCCCCCTTCCACCTTTGTCCATCTTTCCTCTCTTTTCCCTCATTCGATCCTTTGCACTGAGATATATACCCTGGTGGAGAATAGTCGTGGTGTGATGTTGCATGTATAGGTAATCACTCACTCCCTTGTTCATTCTCTGTACCGTCCGGTTTAGTTCTTTGCACCTGCACTCACTCACTCACTCAACTCACCTATCTTATCTATAAGCACACTCTACGTCTCTTTTCACTCACAAGAGCACAGAAAATACCAAAAACAAAAAAAAACTTGACTAGCACTCTTTGTATAATTATGAATACCAATGTACTAAGTATAAATACTGGCCTCCTCAACACTGGAAATCAAAGGCGGCAGCTGCAGCTTATCAATGAGAATATAAAGGTTGCGGCGACTCAGCCTCGACAGCATGCGACAATGATGCGCGAGGACGAATCGTCTAATTCCGGTGCTACCGGTGCCGGAAATGAAGAGAATACACAAGGCCCTTCAAGACACTCTATTGCACCCTCCCACTTGCCGTCATTTGTATCTGCTACTGCCACCTCGTCTCTTCCCGAGCAGCACGCCTCGGGCACCAGTGATGGAAAGGACCATACACTCTCCCCGCTCTTGGCCATGACGTCTGGTAACAGCACAAATTCGACAATGAGTCCCATGGGCAGTGACTGTGGGTCCGGCGTTACTGCTACCGCTGTACAGTCTCGGGGCCCGCAACGGTTGCGCCTCCCGCAGCGTCGTGTGGGTGGCGGTGGTGGTTCCGCCGCAACAAAGCTGTTCTCCAGGCATGGCTCGTGGGATTCGATGTCATGTTCTGCTGAGCCCACACGAAGTCGTTCCCTGTCTTTTTCATCGGCAACTCTTGGTAGGAAAGGCCGGGGCTCTGATGATTTTGGTTCTTCTGTAGCAGGAAGTTCTGGTATTGGGTCCATTGGTGGTGTGAAAGAAGATGGAATAAGCGAGTCTCATCCGGCTGATAAGTTTTCGAATCTGATGGTGCCGGAATTTTCTTCGTCAGTGTCTTTGCCGGTGGATGGGTTTATGGAAAAAGATAGCACATCTAGTGTTTTTGAAGCAACAAATGGGTTGGGCTTTGTGAACCTGATGGATGGTGTATATTCATATATAGATGCCTTAGAACCAGAGTATTCCGGTGTGTTGGAGGATGTCCACAGTGTAGATAGAATTGAGCAAGTGTATTCCAATCCTAGAGCATTCGATGGAGATCGCAATCCCAAGGAAACGGTGACCATTAAGAAATCCCAGGAAGGTGTGAACAGCGCATTAAATGGTGGACAAAAGCTGTCTTCTGCTGAAGATTCTTTGAAGGACGGTATTTATTTTGACACCATGATTGAAGATATTATGCTTCAGGGGACAGACAGATGCGGTAGTGATGGCTGTGACCGAATGGATGTGGATGCAAAAGCAAATGTACAATGTAATGGAGTTGGGCTAGACTCGCGCTCGCTGTTACATGTGTCATCGTCAGAAGACCAGAGCCGAGGGGGGAAGCATTCTGATCTGGAGGGCCATATGGATGAAGAGTCAAGCTTATCGACAGCGGAATGCAAATCTGCTAGTGTGAATGTGATGAATCCCACAAGGTCCACTGATGACAAATTTGATCAGGCAAGGGCAAGCAGTATTGGGAAGGGAACAAAAGCCACAAAGTCTGCGTTTACACGGACTTTGTCTCAGCCGTCTTCTGGCACGTTAACAAAGAGTGCAGGCAATCGCCAAACTTCCCCGAATGGAAATGGTCAAACCCAGGCAAAAAAAACGTGCTGGGTGTGGCAATATGTATCTATGGAAAAGAATGAAGATGGGACGCTTTTCAAGAAATGCTTATTTTGCCCTGACTCAAAGTTCTCGGGCAAGACTAGTTCATCAACAATGGGTAAGCATGTAAAGGATTTTCACTTTCAGCTTTTAGGGCCGGAAGTTCAAGCGATGTTGGGGGCCCGAAGAGAATCTTCTCAGTCCGGGTCTGGGCGCAGACGTAGCAGCCGCAAAAGCTCAATTGGGGTAGGGAGCTCAAAGGTAGCCGCATGTGATGAAAGTAGTAGAGACGAAACTAAGTCACTTTTAAGCCTCGATGACCTATCATGTTCCACGCAAGTAGAACTGCCTGCCCTTTCGGGGTCAGAGATGCAAAGCTCAACTCAGGTCAATTCATCGAAGACAAGAAGGCAAGAAAAGTCTGAAAAGGAGTCCCAAAGGGCCTTTAAGCGCCCTGTTCGTACAGTAAGCTCATCTGGTGGTAATAAAGGGGCACAGAAGAGACGGAGGGCTACTATTCACGTGGTGCCACAGACAACCGAGTCTGGCAAAAGAGTCGGTTGTACCGAAGCAAACAGTTTAGCTGTTCCCCCCTCCAAACTAATCGCGGGGCATGTTATTGACTGGATACTTAGTGAGGGTATTCCTCTTGTAACGACTGGGACCGAAAACTTCCGAAAAATGATAGACATACTAGTTGCAAACACAACTTTGTCAACGAGTGAAGGTGGAATGCTGCAAGTGGAACGTGTAGACATCCCGGCACCGATAGCCCTGACATCAGAACTTGAACAGATCTATGCCGAAGGAAAGGAAGCTATTCGAGTCATTATAGAACATCAGGTGGAA
Source organism: Ichthyosporea sp. XGB-2017a (assembly GCA_002811675.1). Taxonomy (NCBI): domain Eukaryota; class Ichthyosporea; order Dermocystida; genus Chromosphaera; species Chromosphaera perkinsii. The sequence goes on along the minus strand of PDIM01000071.1, from coordinate 15,779 downwards.
TGTTTGAAGAAAGCGAATTTGCCTGCAAAACAATTTATTGGGATTGAGGCAAGCTCCTGGACGTACAAGAACCAACCCTTTATATGTGTTTTTATGAGCATGGTGCCTTCTGCTCTTTGTGCTGCAGAATGCGAGGATGATGATTTGTCCATGAAAACTTATTTGCTTGACATACGAGCCGTTGAAAATCTTCGTAGTGTTCAGTGTGACGACACATTGGTGTCCATCGTAAACAGAGAATTTAGCATTCGCCCTGAGTACATATTCAGTCTGATTACCGACGGAACCTTTCCTGTTTTACGTTTCAAATCATTTATGGAAAGTAACGAGGATGAAAGTGTATCGTCTTCGAGGCCGAACATCCACATTTGTTCTCGTGGATTTACTCATAATTCTGTTCTTAATGAATTTTGCTCGGTTATTGGGGCCAGTTTGGAAAAGATCCGACGGGTTTCGAATCACATGTCGCAAAATACTTTCGTTGTCTCGAATGTGGGCCGTTCCCTGGGAAAGTTTTATCGTGCTCGCCTAGGAACCCGAAGGGGAAATGGCTCAAAAAATCAATCAACGTCTAAAATCGGTGATTCTGTAGTCAAGCCTTCAACCTCGGTATCCCCCTCGGGATGCGAAATGAATGGTGTGGATGATGTTGCTGCGGCTTATTCTCATCAATCTAAAGGGAGATCTTGTGCTGAAGACCAATCAATGCAGGCATGTGAAACTGGCAGTTCAAGCACCCCTTGTACTGATGAGTCATTTGGGGTAGCAGCCACACATGAAGGTAAAGACTCCCGCGTTGGTGAAGGGCAAGACACCTTTCAGGACTCTGATATTCAGAATTATCTGTATGAACCTTTGGATTCGACTCAGTCATTCCTTTTTAGATTAAATTGGTTTTCGTCTTACCATTTAGCTGCCACTGCAACAGCCCCATATAGTCGGCAGCTTATCGCTCAGTACCTCATTCAGTTGGCGGATGATACAACCACTTCCCATCGCAAGCGGGGAGTATTGGGCGGTGCTTTACCCCCTGATTATATATCTGCTCAAGAGTGGAAGGATGTAGAGGTTGCCACAATACTTCTAAAAAAGTTTGCCGAGACATCCGATGCACTTTTCAATAGCCCAGAAGTCACCCCTTCGATGGCGGTGTCGTGTATTCTTTTGGAGGGGCTATCAGTGACCGTTGCAAGCCTTGTGTCCGAATACGTAGGAACATGTGATGCACCAAATACATCCCATCCAGGCTCGACTTTATCCCCTGCTATGCTGAGTGCTCTTTTAAATCTACGCCGGTCGCTTGCCGGCTTTGAGACTGTGGAGTCACTAACGGCCATTGAAATTGTTGCGTGTGTTATGGATCCCTTTTACAAGAAGAAGTTTATTCAGAATGCTAAAATGAAAAGCAAGTGTCTCCAATCCGTTTGTGAACTAGTTTTGAATGAGACTATGGATGACCTGGAAGTGCCAGTTGAAGCAAGCATTGATAAAAGTTCTGGCATTAAGGACTTCAAAAGTGATGTTATTTTAACTGTCTCTCAGTATTTAAATGCATGTCCTGTACCTCGGCCAGGTAATTGTTCCCCTGTGACATCTGTAATTGAGATATACAAATTTTGGAGAACCCAGCTTGACTGCGCTAGATCTTCGGGATCGACCTCACTGTTTTCTCCGGAAGGCCAGGCACTTAAAGCAACCCCGGGATTTGAAGCCCTTTGTTTGCTTGGTCTTCGTGTTTGCACAATCAATAGTGTATCGTTTTGTGGCGAAGTCATGATTCACTATTCTCGGTGGTTCATGGAACATTTGGATAATGAAAGCGCTGATCGCGAGGAACGCCGAAAAAATCAAGATCATAGCTATTTACTTCAGATGCTCGCCATGCGAAATAAGGAATCCAATTGCAGTGGTCAGAATTCGGGGAAAAGGGAGCTAAGTACGCCTTCTCCAACCATGGATATGGGTGACTTGGAGCAACCAGCTCCAGGCCAACACCCTCCCGCGTCAACTCATTTGTTACAGTCAAGTGGAATTGCGAAACCAAAGAGATTATCCCGATTTTCAAAAGGGGACCATCGGCTGGGATGTATCATGTGTACTACGTACAACTGGGCTTGTACTGGTGTGTTTGGAGTTGGAATGGGCATGGAAAAGGAGCAGAGTAAAGATGTGAAATTTGCGCCTTGTTTAGATCCCGACCCCAAGGTTGTAGCTGATGCTATGGGGGAAGAATTAAATTCGCCTTCCAGTAATATACAGAGCGATTCTAATGAACCGGCTAAGAGCATCAAAGTTAAGGAAGAAAAGCATGATAACCTGTGCACCGACACCGGAGCAACTGTTGGTTCATTATCTTCTAAGCAATGTAGCACAGATTCTTCTTACCCTGACTGTTCATCTTCTGAAGTGTGTAAAGACCAGACAAACTCTTCATGTAGTGAATCGATGTCGACGCCAATCGTGGAAGAAACGCCCGCGGGGTCCTGCGTCTCGAAAGGGACTCAAACGGACTGCTCTGATAGCAGGACGGGTAATGAGAAACCATTAGCCTCATATTCTTTGTTTGGTAAACGAAAGGCGTATTATGAAATGCTTCGTGGAGCAAAGGGATCCAACTTCATACCGATATCACTTCTTGGCACAGTATATAAGGATCTTCATTCTTTTGAAGTGAATGAGGAAGCCCGAGAGAAAATAATTTTTGCCAAAGCCCACTGTAAACTATATCAGGATCAACACTTCTTAAAAGCAAAAGGGCCTTCTAACATCAATCAGTAGAATTCACAGACTCTTAAATTGCTTTTATTGCTACACACCCATGAGGTGGCGCAGTGGAAAACGACGAGAACGAACATATGCGGTTGAAGATGAAAGCTGAACTGCACTGAAATGATCCTTTTCGGACCAATGCAGGTAACTCGTGGATGACAAATTACAACAAATAAAGATGACCAATAGTAGACTACATGGAATCTAGACTTGCGGACACGCTATACCAGTGTCCTTCACTGTTTGGAGACCACAGCTATGGCTGTTTTTCCCTCAGAGACAAACATTACATCTATCACGCTCATTAAATGGTGATATTCGCAACACCTCCTGGTGTTGTTCACCATTTCACCCCGGCTGCCATCTTTGCGTGAGCATTTACGCAGACTGTCTGGCATCACCACCATCACCACTTCAATCCGTTCTCTCATATATGCTCGGCAAAGGAGTACAAGAAGACGAGTGTATTCGGAAAGATTCATTTTGCTAGTGTTTATATTCTCATAGCCATTGGGCAGCTCCATATCCATCACAAAGTGTTGCTCCAGCCCTGCCATCTGCACTGCCGTGTTGAATCGCTTAGCACTTACCTTTTTAAGAGCGCCAGTGTTGCATTCACTTCCCTCTGAGGCCTCAGAGGGCTCATCAAAGGGGCAGCCGATGCATCCTACGGTGATGTTGTCGAACAAACTGAATTCCATTAACTTCTCCCTGGCGGAAATGAAAGCAATGTGCTCCCGAAGCACGATTGAATCATAATTGCTCAAAGACGTACCACCAAGGCTGATGCGCCCGGATGAAAGAGCATAGTCACCGTGGATTGTATTTTCCAGAACCATGGCCAAGATGTTGGAATTCAATGCTGGGTCTGTAACATTCCAGACATTCAATTCCCCTGTACGACTCACAAAATCAGGAAGATCCACACGAGCCTTGCGGGAGATTTCCTCACTTGAGCCATTGTTTTGAAGGTTGCTATCTTCGTAAACGACAGACTCAAGTTTTATCTCACCATTGGTGCTGTAAATTCCATGGGTCTCATCAAATATGGAAGCGGCTTTTTCACCCGAATCGCTCTTATGTGGAGATTGTCTTTTGAGTTTAGCATACTGCTGCATGCGAGTTTGAATGGTTGAGAAGGTGTGCTGATCCATACATGCGCTGTTATTTAATTCCAGAACACGCTCGATCATTCCTAGATTGGCAAAATAGGTTGACGAGGCTCGATAAAGGGCAGTAACTTCAGTAAAAACAACATAAGCTAACATAGTTACAATGGATTGATCAGACGTTGATAGGCTAGAGCTGTTCAAGGAGTAAATGGTGGCATGAATAACACAAAGTTCAATGGCACGGACAAGATTGTTCATCCATTGCTGGTACATTTTAAGTCGAAATCGGACCTCTTGCACACTGGTAAATAATTCGCGATAAATGCATACTTCGATTCCTGTTGTGTTTGAGCGACGCAGAGTCTTCTGGCTTTGAATTACCTCATACGCCAGTGCATACAAGCGACCAACTTTGCGGCGCAACTTTTTCGTCTCACGATGAAACCATACAAAGAATGACAAGAAAAGGGCGATAACAAACCCAAAGAAACAAATGGCAAATAGAAACACAGTCCAGTCGATAAAGATAATGGCAACGAACAACAGGGGCAACACGATACTGTTAACCACAAAAGTGGGGAAGAAGTTAGTCCAAATGGTGGTTACGGCCTTACCATCAGCCTGCATTCTTCCGAGAACCTGAGACAATCGAAAATAGGGACCCCACCAACGGCGGGACCTCTGAAGTAAATTTAGGAAGAGCTCAGAGAACACACTGTATTCGATTTTGCGTGCCAGGGTCTGTAGATACCACATACCCACAAAGGAGCCTATCATATAAAGCGCAGTAAATGTTCCATACAAATACGCATTAGTCAAACCATTCGAACTGAAGAACACCAGTGCAGTCACGTTGCACAGAGACCCCGCCGTTAAGAACAGAACTCCCAGAAAGAGGATCCTCCGATGGGACGCGGTTTGGTGAAAGAGCGTTTTCAAGGCCTCCCATCCGGAAACAGGAGCTTTATCAAATATCTCTTCCGGGGCCTCGTTGTGTGGGAAACAGTCGTCTGATCCTTCCAATCCACCTCCCTCGACTTTGCGGTATGCATCCAAAAGACAACGCTGCCTTGTAGTGCCAATGACTGTATTCAAGGACGATGGGTCTCCATACACACTGTCTTCCTTCTTGAACACACCAGCACTGAAAGGACTAACTTTGAGACTCTTTTTTGCTTTTTCCTGTTTGAGCATTTTTGCCTTTTTCTCAAGCTCAGCCATCCCTGGTATGGTATCAACAGTTACATACTCAGAACTATTGGTAGTGCCTGAGTCCATGCTCTTTGAATTGATCTGAGCAGAACAAAATAATGCAGATTCCTCCTCCATCCATCGAGGATTGATATACCTGATGCCTTTCTCACTCATCAACTGATAATCTTTGACAGCCAACTTATCTTCCATTCTCAGCACCTTCTCCTCGCTTGTCTGTAACTTGCGGGCCCACCATTCCTCCGCCTCAGTTGGGTTCATGGGCGACATCATGAGACGCGTACCTCGCATGGCAATGTTTCGGTTGACTTCTTTCAGCACGCGCCCCCAGAATTCGGCAGCGCCCACAGGGGCTGGGTGACCTGTGTCTTCGTCATCTCCGAAGACTGGAAGCACTTTCAGACTCTTCATGTGCTGGTAAGCAAATTCAAACTTATCATCTTTACTATCAAACTTCTTCAGCACGTAAAAAGCACTACTTGGAGTAAGCTTTCTCTTCTGGTAATGTTCCCAGGTATTTTTGTCAATGGAATAGGATTTTCCATGGCCTTTGATGTATCGCATTATCATTCTCACCAACACTTTCTCCCCAACAATGCAGTTGTTATGCTCATCAAAGTCCCACTTAACATTTACACTGGGCAAAATGGCAGCTAAATTGGCCCGCACAATACCATAGAAGCAATCATTGTACGCAGTCTTTGTGTATGCCAAAAATAAACGGCCATCATGAGTACGAAAAATCAACACCTGGTTCATCGTAATATCAGGACTGTTAAAGTAATCATTCAGATTGGACTTTATCTGTACATCTGCAGACTCCAAAACAAAGTCCTCGCTGATGCGATAACCGGCATAGGACTCTGCCACCTTCTCATTTTGTTCAAGGGTATTGGTATCCGGAACAAGAACCACCAAGTCACAATCATTAACGCCTTCGATTTCTTTTGCCATCCATGGACACGCCTTCTTGCCAGAGTCACGAAGGCCACTGTGCCATTTCAGGCACAGACGGGCAAGGCCCCCTTTGATCCCAACATGGATGGGTAGCCACTTCAAAACTGGTTGAACCACAGGCGGGAACTCTGCAATTTTCTCAGGGGTGAGCTCCACGCTGACAATTTGAGAAAAAGATGCTTGTTCCTCATGATGGTGATAATCAAAGGGGTAAACCTCAACCATCTTTGGGGGTTTATCATCATCACCATCATTGGAGGAATGCTTACTACCAGAAAGGCCTTTAAACCCCTTGCCAATTGCTGTCCACAGATGAAAGGAAGGGTTGTGCTTGAGCAGAAGAGTAATGAACATAGGTGTGTCCACCGCCTCTATTTGAGGGTTGAAGTATCTGTGGATGAGATTCTTCACAACTGAGGCAACCAGAAGGGTTCCTATGATAGCCAGAGACACAACGATGAGGGTATCGTACTGGTCCATATTATACACGGGGCTGTCACTTGAGCTCGACATGATTATTCAGGGGTATTTAGTTGCGGTGAGTAGCGGAGAGGAAGATTAAATTAAATTAGAATAAATAATTAGAGATCAAAAGCTAATAACAAAACTCTTAAACAAATGTTTGATTTACGCAAAAGGTTGCTCTTTTTGATTCAATAAAACCAATTCGTGATTTTTTTTGCTTTTGTCCTTTGATTCCTTTAAATTTCGTTCTTGTCTGTTTGACTTCACACAAAAGAAACGTCACTTTTCATGATTCTTTTCGTTCTTAATATTTTTTTTGTTCTTTGTTCCGAAGATGGGCCGACCCTACACAGTTATGCACCTCGTATCAAAAGTACTCTTGTTTCTGATAACATACAAGATCCCCTTTCCCCAATAGGCGTCTAGTTTAGCTATGTCGAAGGGATATTCTACATATGGGGATTGGAAGAGGAACAGAAGAAGATTGATTTAATTTGTTGTTGGATCCCAAAGTACGTAGGTCCCTGCTGTGAGGGTTATTTTTAGCCCATCTTCATAACCAATATTGGCTCACAACTGATTATTGGCCCAACTAAATAGTGTACCGGAATCATTTTGATTTCTCTCAACCCTGATTGGCTAAAAAGAAATAATGCGGATATTCTCTGCTCTCTCATTGGTGCCCTCATTAATTGTTTCCTCCCTTCAAATGATTCTAAACTGATGTTATTGCGAAATGGGATCTTGTGCGTCAATGCGTGGGCAAATGTGCTTCTTCCGAGTTACCGCCCCAATTCCATCAAAGTTGCTCTGTTCCAGTTGAGAATGAGCACACGTCTGCTGCCTCACACACAAATTCTTTCCTTGTTGGTACTTCTTTGATGTTGCGAAACTTCCTTGGAATGGAAACTCTCTGCAATATTTATCATCAAAAGCGAAAACTGCGTTTTTGTTTGTTATTTGGACAGCTTCATTAAGTTTTGTTTCTGTGCTCCATATTTACTTCCTGATTTTAACTAAATCTATCTGTTCTTTTCTTTTCTTTCCCTTTATCTTAGGCGCTTTTAAGTTTCGCCTTTTATTTATTTTGTTTTTGATTTAAAGAAAAGGAAAAAAAGAAGAGAAACATAAATCAATTCAACTAAAGTGCCGTATTGAACAAAAACTTGTAAATCGATTAATCGTGCATGAAGCCAAATTATATCAATGAGTTCCGATACTCTCAATGTCTTTGAGCTGGCTCTTGCCCTTCCAGTAGAGGCCATAGTAATCCTGGTCTTTTTATTCATTCCCGTGGTTGCCTCTGTATCGCTGAGTAAACGCCTCGCCAAGCAACACCAGGCCCTGGTATCTTCTCACTCTTCCTCCGACACCCCTGGCCCTTCTGTGCGGGTTTTAACTGCATCGAATCCTTTTCGCAGCAGTGATATCGGAATATCTTACCGTATCAAGCAGGTCAGTGTGCGTATGGCCTCTCTTGTGCAAGCTGGAGAGAATAGTCCTCTCATCCGCGACCTATTGCAGATGGATGAAGAAGGTATTGCTGGCAAAGAATGTCCTGTGAGATTTGGTATTGCAGGAAAGCTTCCTCGACTTCTCCTTCGTAAGCAGCTAGGGCCGAAAACTTCGTTGGGTGGGTACAATGAAATATTGAGACAGTTGTCTCGAGTCGATGTGCACATGTTCAGTGATAATGCCACAGAGCACCAGCAGTTTTCAGAAACAATAGACCAACGCGTAAAAGAGTTCAATGAGGAGAATGCCCTCGCTAAATGCAAAATTTTCCATGCCATCCACACCACCGTGCTTGATTCTGATGGGGAAGGAAAGACTTGTGTGATTGATGAAATTGATGAAAAGGTCAATGCTGCTATAAACAAAGCCTTCAACATGGCTCATTTGAGTATTGATCAAGTGTTTATGTATAAGCTCAATCCTGGAGAACCTACTTGTGATCAGTTCTGTATTGTATTCACAGAATGCTGTGAGTTTGATCTGCTCAATGATATAGCCCGCCCCATTGCCCCATGTCTGTATGATTCGATGTCCTTGCGTATGCGAGTTAGTCGAATTCATGGGCAAACCATAGGAGCTTGTGACCGATTGGAAGCTGCTTGTGATCCTTTCTCAGTGGCTGATGCAGTAATAGCCGTGGTAAACGGAGAATGTTCAGAGATGGTTCTTACACGGGACACATGGGCACACTGGAGAAAAGAGCAACTGCCGTGTGAAGTTCTGTACTATGCCCTGATGCATAGCATATTTTCTGACAAGACTGAAGCATTTTACACCAAAATGTACTGGTTTTTGGTAACGTGTGGGCTTACTCCACGTACACAGAGTATGAACGAGAGCTATGGTGCCCTTATGTGCGAGGTGAATGAAAAAGCCGTTCGATTGACAAAAAGGCGCGGAAGTCCACAGAGACTTAAGATTGATGGTGTAGGCACTCAGGAGTTCTACAACTGGTGGATCTCTGAGGTGGAGCCCTTGCGGTGTGTTCTACCTGCGTTTAGTAAGCAAATGAAGCGTGAACATATCAACATGGGAAAATCGTTAGAGAAAGGGAACCAGCTTATGCCTTTCGTTGGTAGCCAACGCTCCGACGTCACATATCGTGACGTATGCCCCCCAGCATGGCTAAACACACAGCAGTGGATGGAAGAAGTTCAATTTGATGAGCTTGAGGACCTGGACGTATCGTTTGATAGACATCGGGCGAGTGCTGATAAAATCTTTAGAATTGTTCGGGATCTCACTCGTCTGAATGAACGTAGTTTTGTCTATGGCGCATTATTGGTAGTGTTGGCAACATTAGTTCAGTTGGTAGCTTTGAATGCCTTTGGCTCAAGCACTTCGATTGGCATACTCTTTGGCTTTATAGCTTTATTTGCTCTTTGGGTGGTTATCCTTAATATGTCTGTGTGGTGGCTTCTACAGGCCTCGTTCACGGCTATGGTAGAATTCTTCACAGGTTTGTTTGGAAATCTCTTCACCTTAGATGACTATACATGGCAATACCGCATGCGCACTAGTGAGCTGCTATATCGTTTGTCAGGGGACTCTGCTGCATTTTCTTCTCTCATTTCCGAAACATTTCCCGCAATTGTAACTGGCGTTGTCAGCATTCCTATATTAACATTGGTGCTATTGGTATACGAGTACCGTGCAGGTTTGACAGTTGTACAGTTTCTTGCCTTTTTATGTGCGACTCTTGTGGTATACACTGTGTGGGGCAGAAAGCAGAATAGAGTGTATCGGATGCGCAATGGGGCTTTGGCGGCATATTTGTATCAGTGTTTGGACAGCGTACATGCAATTGCGAGCACCAATAGTGTGACCTTTCATGCTGAGAAATATTCACAGAATCTTCTAGCGTCATTAAAGAGTGCACAAGTTCTGCAAACGGCTGACCAATGCCTGAGAGTAGTTATTCGCGGCAGTGAGTTGTTAACTGTCCACTTTATTATCTTCTACCTTGGGATCAGTACTATTATTAACGGAGACACCTCTCGAAAGGATTTATGCCTAACAATTGCATATTTTCTATTTACCGAAGCTGTTCTCTTTTTTAGTCAAAGTGCAGAAGGTATAATTCAATCTGGGTCACTTGAGAGACTGTTTGTCCTCTCTAACTATCAAGCCCCATCGCATCGCAACCCAACAGCGGAACAATTGGCACAATCTACGAATATTGGAGTACGTTCAGGAAATAATTGTGGACAGTTTGAAGGAGATCTGCATGACAGTAGCTACATGATGTACAGTCGAGGCCCACAGACGCAACGTTATGATCATGACCGGCAGTGGACCATAATTATCAGAGATTTGAAATTCGCTTTCCCATCCAACGGGAAAAAAGTAACGTTGAATCTTCCCAACGAAAGCGTCATTGAAAGTGGAAAAGTTACCACTTGGCATCGCCCAAGGGGCAGTGGTACATCATCTTTGTTCAGCATATTACAGCGACAAGTTTCTTATAGCTTAGGGTCAATTTTCTTGGGAGGAATTCCTTTGCACTTCTATTCAACGAAATTCCTGGCCCAAAACATAGCCGTTATAAGCCACGATGAAACCTTGCTTCCTCGAAATGTCACCTTTAATATCAACTACAGTACATCACCTAGTGCTAAGTCGACGCAAGACGTACTCACGAAAAGTCAATATTCAAGAACTGGTGAAAATAAGATATATGACGTTCGACATGAGCTGGCCGTCGGCAGTACTGCTAGGGCAGTTGCACCGAACGACGATAACAATATATACATTCAGATGACCAAAATGCCCGTCGGAAGTACCACGTCAGCGCCGCCAGCTAGCTCATATTGTGGAGCAGCTCCTGTCGATATTGATAAGGATCAGTCGATCAATACAAACCCGCATGAAGAGCCGGCACAGCGCCTACAGCTACTAGCTGTTGCAGAAGCACTCAATATTCCGCCCGAATTTTTACTTGATTGTAAGTCTCTTGCGGAGATGCCAGCTCAGACATTGCTTCTTGACGACTTCCAGAAAATTTGCGTACAGTTGGCCAGAGCTTATTTGCGTCATTGCAAAGTATATCTAATTGAAGACCCGTTTAGGTTTGTTCCCCCAAGCAAGCTCAACCAATGTCGACTCGTTCTTAACAATTTCTTAAACAATTTCGTATTGGTGGACGTCGCGGCGCGGCCTAGCAATATATCAAGGTGTGTCCCATCGACAGGCGCATGCACGGCTAGCTGTACTGATGATGCGCCCGCTGTTTTAATAGTGGAATCCACAACTATAAACTACAACGCCAGAGTTTTCTGAAGTGTTGCCTACCCCGAGATTTCTCGCATATTGTGTGTCTGACAAAGGAGAAGCTCCGATAGCAGAAACCAATCCACCCTCAGATCGCCATCAGCTTCCGGGCGTGGATCTTCCAATAACACCGGGACTTGGAGATATTCTTCCAGGGGAGGATGATCTAGCAATATTATTGACCGTTTCCTGTAAAGATTTCTCTCTCCAAGAGTGCTTTTGGTGCTCTGCACATGCGTCTCTATGTCTTGCTAGAAACAGGACTAGAAAAAGCTGATCATCTTCGAAGTAATATGAACCAATCTTTCGCATATGAGCTAATTTCCCACCCGCCTTGAGCTGGAGAATATGTATAGCTTGGTGTCTTATTGACAGGACACAAAGCAGATTATCATACATACAAACACCCCAATTATGCGAAGTATTAATAAAATAGCTGTAAAATGTATATTTATCACACAATCTTCCGCTTTCCAAACATTCCGAACAGAGAACAATATCGTCACACGTAGGAATATTCGACAGTGTCTCTGGCGTGCGCACATCATTTGAGACGGAAACAGAAGCACTGGATGGGGCTGAACTGGCCACAATAACATACTGTCTCCACAAGGCGAAAATAAACAAAAATCCTTATTAATCAACTATGGCACACTGCTCAAAACGGTTTCAAAATGCGGAGTCATGCATTTGCCCCACGCTCCCTTCTTCAACCCGTCTTTTGCAGAAGCTCTTGCCTTCCTGGTGCGCTCTGAAGTTCGCGAAGAAGCAGTCTTCCCTGATTTATAAGTTTCGTTGACCATATACATAGACTCTAAAATCCCTTCAAATCCTTTGTACTTATACACAACCACACATTGCTGATTTCGCGAAAAGCATACAACGTATTGGCCATCCGGTGAGAACTTTTTCAAAATGATTTGTGGAGCTTCAATATCAAAGATTGGTGCATTTTGCGAGTGGTATGGTATTGGGAGCCTATGTGAAATATTTTTAATACCTGTCTCTCGACTAACTGAAGGAGCAGCAAAAACATCGCGATTCCCCTATGCATCATACTGGGCAAGACAGGCTTTTGCATTTGTCCACATGATCCAATGGAGTAGTCCATCCCCGGTGTTTATGAATCCACTAGTCCTCCTGCAGTGTTACAAATCTTTGATACTATCTCCATACTGTACATGGATGGGTCTCCAGTCTCCTTCCCCTCTCCCTAAACACTCCCTGTGGCTGGGAAGGGGAACTAAGCACCAGCCCCTTTGTTCGGGACTTGTAATTTATCTTTTTCATTGGTTTGGTCTTTATTTTCAGTTTTTTGTTTTTGTTTTGTTTATGTTTATGTTTATGTTTGAATCTTTTTTATTTTGAGGTGAAGATTTATATGCTGTTTGTATTTAAGTTTGTTGTACTTCACTTGTTGTATTTTTGGTGGTGATTTTCGTTTCCTGTTGAAGAGAGTTATAAGTAGTTAGGATTTTGTTTTGACGTGGGTATACGGGCAATTATTCCTCCGGACTCGTGTTTGCACCGCCCTCTGTGGGGATTCGTTCCTCCAGTCACTCGGGAGGAGTGGAGTGGTGTACATCATGTAGGGGCTAACACATGAATTACCGGTAAATCCGGTGTTGATTTCCGGCGTTGCTTTCCCAGTAGTAGACCAATATCGCCTCTTCATGGAGCCTTCTGTGATGCTTTTACGAACTGTTTATTTTTCTTTCCCGAGTTTATTGACAGGTGTGGTAACCTGTATTACATGAAGCTTGGAAGCCGCAGTAGGTCGTTGTTTCGTGTATGTAAACAATTTACTAGTTCTCAGTGCTCACCTTTTTGACATGTACGTCATGGTGATATGGCGGAGTCTTCGTGTTGAGCCGTTATAGCGCACTTATCTGGACTGTGTGTGTTCTCCGTAACTGTTTGGGGGCCTCCTGTAGCGTTCCCGCCAGACCAGTCCATCGTTGCTTGACTCTTCTAGACACTTCCATGAATATCGTTTCAACAAAAAGTCCCAACACGGCCACCAATGTTGGTACCCCCAAGAGAAGTTGGTACTAGATTTTTCTGCATGTGAATGACAGGGTCCATGCAACCATCTTGAGGTCTGAGGAATAGACCCCACGTGATCCACTATAGGTTTAAGGTAGTTATTTCATGATGAGTTAATTTGGTCAGTGCTCATGTGCAGACTGCAGAATGTCAGCACCATGAATGAGTCCATGACAATTGACAATCCAACACCTTAGACGAAAACCATTTTTACTGTACATTTGTGAGAAAACAGGAGTTTGATCCCACTCCTGAGTCCTGTAGTTCCCAGCTTACAGGTTACTGGGAGGTTAATGGTCTGCAGGCCAAATTTCTGTGCGAGTTCCGACTTCCGGAGAATGAGCCAATTGCCCATTTGGTCCCCAGCCATCAGCATCTGAAGGGGATTAATTCTAAAACTGAAGAAGATGATTGCGTAATTACAGGCTACTTTATTTGACTTATATCGATTTTCCGTCGACAAGTTGGCCAATTTTGAACAAGAGTCAAGATAGTACGGCGTGACCGGATTCTCCACATTCCCAGCAGGTTAATTTGGGATTTTTCATACCTTTAAAGCATTTGAGATAACCCATAGCGGTCTCTTCACTGACTCTATCCTCCTCTATCTCAACTTTGAAGTTCCGGTGAGTTACATCAACTTCCTTTCTCCTCCATAGATTATCTCTATCATATTTGATGACCATATTATCAATCTCTTCTAGTGACTGTGTCTTATCCGTATGCGTCTTCAGTGATAAAGAGATTCTATCGCCAAATTCTTCCTTCAAAGACATAAAAGCCATAACTTCTCAGTGTCATCACTCATCATTGTTGTGCTCAACAATTCTTTAAAGCTCGACGATTTCTCCAGTTTGTTCAGTCTTATGAATAAGAGCTTTCTCCTCATATGTGATGTGTTTCGGATATACATTCGGTCCATGTAGAGCTTCCCCGATGTCGCAGACGTAATTTTTCTCACTACTCAGTACTCATTGACCTCAGCACTAGCCGTTTTGTAGAGTCAGGTAACGTATTAATCAGCATTTTGTACAAGAGGCTACGGGAATGTTAGTTGTTACTGTTTGCCAGCAGTTTCATGTTCTCCCGGAACATCTCTAACACATGGATGCCCCTATCTGATTCCTGTGTGACCAAGATTACGGTTTGGGCTTTAGCTTAAAGTTTGGTTGTCTTGGAACTTCTTGCCGTTGATTTTCTTTGTATACATCTCTCTCTGTTTCCTGACCGTAAGCGTCCTCCGCTATTTCGCCTACAGCTGGCTGGCTCCAGCTGGGCTCCGTTCACCTTCTCCCCTATATTTCCCACCTCAATCTCTCAAGGGAGAGTTTTCCAACCAGGTTTGTGCATGGTCTCTACGTGCAAGGAGGGCTTCCCTCAAGGGAGTAAGCAGAAGGCTAGCGGGCCGTGTTTGCCTTTGTTTGCCCCAGGACCTTGAACGGACCGTCTCGGCGGGACTGAATTCTGAAACTTGGAGGTCCGAGGGTTGACGGTGCGGAGCACGTACGTATTCTTTGTCAGGGGAGACGGCTCTGCAGACGGGCCTGCCATGACGGAGCGAGCGGCTCGTTTCACATCACGTGGAGTCTTCGGGTGAGTGGTTCCCAAATCCCAACCTCTCTCCTGCCCCTCTGCTATAGGGCGTCAGGACGACGATCGACAGTCCTGCCTATTACTATGTTGATGCCCATAATAGTATCGTGCAAGGTTTTCATGCGCTGGTGAAGGGGCAAGGGCCTGGGCTGAAGGATTCTCCGCCTTTACCTTGGAATAATTTATGAAGGAGTTCGGGGCTCGCGTGAAGAAAAGGTGAAACGGCTGGAAGGTCGAGGACTCCGAGGTACGGGTGTTCATTGCCATTTGCGTCAGAGGTAACTGGAGGTCCCACATGGGAGTATTTCCATGCAGTTCCTTTAGGAGGGCGTTCTTAAATGTTTGCACTTGACGCTCAACAATGCCGTTGGCCCTGGGATTGTAGGGACAGATGAAGCGATGTTTCAGTTGAATCATTTCGATGACCCGTTTCATCGTGCTGTTGCGGAATTCCTTGCCGTTGTCCGATTGGATTTATACTTTTGGGAAGCCTACGGTTGTAAATACATCAATCAGGGTTTGGGCAACCTCTTTGCAGTTTTCGTGCGCATAGGCCGGCGGAGGAAGACCATGCGGGAACATACGTCTACTAAAACGAAGAAAGAATAAGATTTTGATTAGAAAAAGCAAAACGACGAAGAAATAATTGGCTTTTGGATAGAAAAAGTAAAACGAACAAAAAATTTGCTTTTGGATAGAAAAAAATTGTGAGAAATAATTTGCAGAATATAAATCTAACTATTTAAATCTATAAAAGTGTAAGATACTAAAGCAAGTCAACTATTACAGGGACTGCTTTATTTCTCAAGTAAAAGGTTTAAACTATGTCGAAATCCCTCC
>PDIM01000070.1:304719-315561 GCA_002811675.1 Ichthyosporea sp. XGB-2017a | reverse complement strand
AAAATGTCGCGAGAAGCTCTGCTCAACATCGTTCGCGACCATGAGGAGTATCTGGAGGATGTTTTCAAAGGATATCCGTATCATTCCATACGGCCCGATCTCCAAGCGTTAGAGGCACAACTGACTTCTAACAAATATTGGGACGAGAAAGAAAGTGCAGTCTTCAAGAAAATTAGTACTTGCAAGGCCCCGCACCAGAAGCACCCACTTGCCGCCTTTTTTTTTTTGATTATTCATCTTTTACTGTTTACCATGGACGTAAAGGCAACTTACTCCCAAGATCAATCCTCTGTCTTAATTGATCAACATTGCTCTAGTCTCTACCCACTTAAAGGACTTTAATGACGGCCCTTAGTTGCTATAAACTTAAAAAAAAAAAAGTGTTGATTTCACATTTCCAATTTCCAACAACTGTTTTTTTTTTTTCCTACATTCCTTTGGGGGCGTCGCTGGGTGTTTCTGGAGCCTCTTTGGGTAAGCAAGTATGTAGTAGTTTACGTACTACTTGCGTTCAAATACTACTACTAGGAGTATAGTGAAAATAAGCTGCACTTTATTTCATAACTGCTGAAACCCTAAAAAACAACAACATAACATACCAGGTGCAGCTGTGTGAGCAGCTGGCCCCTAAAGCAAATTTTTTCAGTCTGGGACTAATTTAAAAAAAAAACTAACACGCTCGAAATAGTCAGTGTAGTATTTGAACGCAAGTAGTACGCAATTGCCAGAAAGGGGTGTTGGCGGGCTGCATTAGTCGTCTGGCTGTTAAATCTTTAAATCTTTGTTTTGATTTTTTTTTGTTGTCTTTTAAAAAAAATAAGTTTGTTGTTGTTATTTATCAGCCCCCTCATTGGCCGAAATTGTTTTTGTTATGATTTGTGTGATTTGATAGGGATTTACAATGCCAATCAAAAAGAGACGAAGCAACGACTTAAACTTGAACCCGAACATTAGTTCTGCGAAGCGTTATAATTATTCACTTGAATCAAAGTACGTCTTCCTTGAGGTTATAAGGCGATGTAGACAGGAAAATGTAATCTACGAAACTGTGTCAGCTGCACATCCAATGACAAGGGCCGCTGACTACTGTAATGTCCCGTTGAGAACTATAGAAAGGGTGTGGAAGGAGTTTGAGGACAAAGGGGAGCTTGTAGAGTCTAAGCAAGGAATTCAACTGTGCATCAGACTAAAGATGAGGAAATCTTGAGCTTTAGATCGGAAATCAGAAGATTTGTAAGGGAAAGGCAGCAAAAACAGAAGTACACATCAGTAAACGATTGCCTTCATTTCATTAAAGACAATTATCCGGATACTTCCATGTCAAGGACCACTGTATGGCGAGCTATGCTGAGGGCCAATATATTCAGGTCTTTCATTCGCAACAAAAAGACTTACATCGAAGAGAATCCAGTGTTGATGATGAAAAGGGAAAGTTTCTTAAGCGAAATTATGGCAAATCGGGGCAAACGAGGGCGGGCCAGGTATACCGAAGTTTATTTAGACGAGTCCTACATATGGCAGCACCACAGGCGGAAACAAAGTTTTGTCTTGCAAGACGAAGATGTAAATTGTGGGAGGGTTAAAACCAAAGGCAACCGTGTGATTGGAATATTTGCGATTTCAAAGAAAGGCCCTGTGCGAGATTCACTTCTCACTTACGAATGTCAGAAGCGAACTGGGGATTATCATGGCAATATCAATACGGACATTTTCATGAAGTGGGCGACCGAGTACCTCTTTCCCAATCTACCGTCAAAATGTTTGCTTATCCTTGACAATGCGAAGTATCACCACAACAAAGAAAAATCAGTTATTTCCAAGGCTCGCAACAAGATGAATCGTTCAGAAATCATGCAATGGCTAAAAGATAATGACGTGCCCTTTGTCGAAGAGAACAGTACAACGGCATTGACTCTCCTCATGTCACAAAAGCTTAAGATGATACCTTCAGCATTCGAGGTCGCCGCTAATGCAAAGGGACACAAAGTGTTGTGGCTTCCTCCGTATCATCCGGAGTTCAATCCAATTGAAATGATTTGGGGCATAACAAAAGGTGAGGTTGCTGCACAGTATGAAAGCGATGTTACCATGAGCCTTACTTTGGAGCGTTGGCGATGCGCCTTTCAAAATTTGAGTGATAATACTGTCATTAGAACAGTTGAACATGCTCAGACAGACCAGCAAAAAGCATGGGATGACCTTTTGAAAGAAGCACGGTCGGACACTCCTTATTCTCCCGAAGACGACTCCGACAAAGGAGAAAGCAGCGAAGACAGTCTTTCATACTGCTCTTCTTCAGGGGATAGCGACCTTGACCTAGATTGAGAACAGGACATGAACGAAGACGCGAAAAACCGACAACAAAATAAAAAAAAAAAAAAAAAAAAAAAAAAAAAAAAAAAAAAAAAAAAAAAAAAAAAAAAAAAAAAAAAAATTGTGGCTTTTTTTCTATCCAATCAGATCGCTGAAAACGGCCCATCCCACGCCTAAACCATGCCATATATATCAACCCCCGCAAATACCACACACCTAGTCACCCAATCACATACCGAGTTTCGCCCCCGCGATCATCCAAATTTCTGCATTCCAAAGGAGATAAAATTTTTGCGTTACATTTTCATATTTTTGTGGCTAGGGCTGGTATGCGGGGTGCATTTTTTATTATTTTTTCACGAAATAACGCGCAAATGTGAGGGGATATCGTTTTTGGTTAGTTATGAAAAATTAGTTGACGTATTTTCTATTGAAACTTATAAACCGCGCCGCCAATTATGGTGAAACCAGCTGTAGTGTAATTAGAACTATAATAGGGGGTGGCAGGCATCAGTTATTACATCATATAGGACATAATTACTACTGTAGTTACTGCACTGGTCATTATACGGACCAATGGGAGCGCTTTATTTTTCAGGGCGCGCGTGTGATTGGGTGAGAGAAGCTACTCCTCCGCAGGACCGCAGGCTCTCATTATAATGATCAAGAAAGAAAAGCATAAAAGAACTGTACTTTGAGAGCCAACACACTCAAATTATCCCTTACTATGAGATTAAATGAACTGAATTAATCTACGAATTAGTTTTGGTTAATCTGGGGAATCTTTTTGTACGTTAAGATTATGCTTTTGAAATCACTGTTGACTGTCTTTATTGTGTTTGCAGTTGCCTTTGCCGCTCATGGTAGCAGCTATGACGAGGACATTGAAAGATTCGAGCAAGCTATAGTGTTTGATACAGGGGTGGATTTTCCACAAACAAAGCAATTCCCTTTCCAGAAACTTACCACTGTGAGTCCCAGCAATGATGCCCAGAAGCGTGCTGATGGGTCTTTCGAGGCCCAAAGCACTTTCATTTTGGAGCCATTTTATCTGGAGAATGTCAAAGAGGACGGGGAGTTGATGAATGGCACCATCCATCAAGAGGCGGTGATGATGATGAACCTTACCTCTTCCTTTCATTACAACGAGAAGTGCAAGAATCATTGCCTCGGTGACGTGACCGTGTCATACAGCATCGGGAATTATCGCAATGAGTCTTCCCTGTTGAAGAGAAACATCACTGCTTCCCTGCCGGGCTACCCTGAACATACATGTCTGGATAAAGGTGGGTCTTTGTATGATTTTCCCGTTGTATCACTCAACATCTCCTCCATGCCGGTGGATAGCAGCAGTAAGACATATTATAATCTCCTGAGAGATTTGGGCATTTGTATTGCTGGCTCCCCTTCCCAGAATGATGGCAGCATGCCCAGTCCAAACCCAGCCTTCAATGTACATGATACTATCTTTAACTTGTACAGAATGACTGGTGATATTTCCTCCGAGAAGAGTTACATTGGTGCGTATAGATTCAGTGGGTATGATATGGAACACGTTGCTATAGTTCCAACAGCCTCTGTGAAAGTCACTGACCCAAACACTGCTTCGTCACGAGCGTCAAAGTCCCTTTTGATAACTCTTGCTTGTGTGTTGTTTGTCTTTCTAAACTAGAGAGAAAGAGAATAAAACAATATTAAGAAGACAAAGACTAAGTTGAAAAGCTGGGAAGTTGAGATGAATGATTGTGATGTATGAAGGATGGGCTCGCATAGGTGAAGCTGCCTGCCCGTGCTGTGGTCATTTCCACTTCCTCATCAGTAGTAGTAGTAGTACTGCAGTAGTAGTGTGTAAAAAGCCCTACTGAAGGGCTTACTCGAATTGCTTATCCTTTGTAGGAATCGCTCACATTGTTTGAAATGTTAAAGAGTTACCATATATATGTTAGTTTGTTTTTGTTTTTGTTTTTTTGCGCTCTCTCCTTAGAGGACCCTTTCCTTTTATTCATTTGGTACTTTACACTATATGGCCCTCAAGATTTAGTTTTCTCCTCTGTCTTGGTCTGGCCTCCCATTCCCAATTAGCCTTGGTAATGATTTCCTCTACCGGTGTGAGGTGTTCTTGATCCCCGTGGAAAAAACCATTCCTCTCCTTCCATGCCACAGCGAAGCATGTAATAACCCATTTAGGTCTTCGAAGCAGGTGGTGGAAAACGTCCACCTCGGCGTTTACTCTTCTCTCATCGATAACCCTGAGGTATCCATCACCGACATTTATATGTCTGATAGATTCGTCCTCCCTCATGGTGCTGTCATTTACATTGGTGTTTGGGCTATTGCTTTTATAGGCTATTGCTTTTATGTTAGTTTGTTTTTCTTATCAGTGGAGAGAGGGATAGCCATTCAATTCATTGTGTATGGGGAGGGATTAAGGAGTAGTGGAGGAAGACTGTACTCCTATAAAACCCTGTATAAACCTGCCCGATGCATGAAGAATATATCACTTCTTCTCTAGGCCAGCCAACAATAACGCCGAAGGTACTCTACCCTGACACCAAAGCCTTTTTGAGGACACCGGTGAGGACAAAAACTCCTCTTGAGAATCTCAGAAAGGGTGGCGTGGAGTCCTTTGTTGGCACAAACTACAGCCAATCAGCGGCCAGGAATATTACAATCTTTGCAAAGGAATTTATTTTCTCTTGTCTGTGTTTTGTTTTGCTTTGTTTTTTCTTTTCTTTTCTGTCTTTTACTCCTTCTTTTATTTCAGTTTTGTTCGTTTGATTATTTATATCCGCCCCTCTGATATTTATAAACGCTTCAATTTGGTTTTGATTCTAATAATCAACAATAATCAAATTAAATCAAATAATAACACACATAAAACCAAAAACAAACCCTTTTGTTTAGGTTTTGTTGCGTTTTGTTTTTTGTTCTCGTTTGTACACTCTTCTATAAAAGACAAAAACAAAAAGACCTATCCAAATGGTCGACGATATTTCCAATTCATATTCTTGGTGGTGTGGGATGTATGGGACTGTATGGTCCATTGC
The DNA here is from genome assembly GCA_002811675.1 of Ichthyosporea sp. XGB-2017a. Classification (NCBI taxonomy): domain Eukaryota; class Ichthyosporea; order Dermocystida; genus Chromosphaera; species Chromosphaera perkinsii. The sequence continues at coordinate 310,201 of PDIM01000070.1, read as the reverse complement.
CTTCCCATCTTCTTCTTTCTCCAACGTACAAGTTCAGCCTGATACAGACATCTCCCTCTGTTTCCAGGACACTCTATTGCTCCCCATCACCCATCTTCTCTCCCTCCTGGCCGCGGTTCTATCTGTGGGTGTCATCACGCGGGTTCTCTTGCCAAAGGCAGAGAAGAGGAAACGGAGGAAGACATCGACCAGGGATGATGACAATCAAGGCGGCTGGTATTATTCTAAAGTCAATCCCCTTGCAGTGATGGCGCGTGTGGTTCTTCTACTGGCGATGTTTGTGCTTCAGATGGTGCCAATGATTGCCTTTGCTGTCCGTCCCCGAGTTATTCCTCATCCAGGAGCTAGCCAGGGTGTGGATGAGAACGAGTATGGTCTGCTCTACGGGGCCAGATGGCTTCAACAAAGTCTTTCGTTGATATCCACAGGTGTTTCTTTACTAGTGGTGCTGTTTGTACAAAAGATGCGAGGCTCCCATCGCATTCACAAGATACCTGTGGATGGATCAATTAGCTTTCCTTCCAGAATAAGCCTTGTTGGATCTTTTCGTTCTTTCAGTACTGCCTTTATAACCCCTTCATATCTTGACGGACTCATGTTTATTCCATGGCTCCTCACGCTACTTGTTGGCCTCATCAAGTACCGAACGTTATTGGAGTTGGTCTTGTACGGTTCAAGTAATGGCCAATCTGAGTATTACTTCCCATCCGGCAGCTCTGTGGTGTATATAGACGCTGTTTGCTTTCTCGTCTTTCTCCCCTTGTTGTTTCTGTGGGTCATTGTCGTTGGCACCATTCCTGAAACAAAAGTCTACTGTTTTTCGTGCCCCTCTAGCTCTCTTCGTGTCCTTGAAAATTCCTCAAAGTACGACCATAAAGAAAGATTGTGCAAAAGCAGGCTCCAAAGTGACAAAACGCCCCCAGAATTCAATGCATCATGTCTGTCCTCGTTGCTCCTTTGGTGGATCACTCCACTTTTATGGTTGGGAACAAAGAGACCTCTCCAAGAGAAGGATCTCCCAAATGTGCCCGAAGACCTTCAGGCAGCATATCTTTTGGGCAGATTTTGTTCCATTTTCTACAGCGAAAAGGATAACACAGCTATTGATGGTCATGGGAACAAGGCACAAAGACGTACGAGGAGCATCTTTTACAGGGCCTTGTCTGCAGCCGTAGGAAGTGAAATCAAACGGGCTGGTCTCTTGAAATTGGGCCATGACCTTCTTTTATTTGTTAGTCCGTTGTTAGTGCGTCTTTTAATTCAGTTTATCAATGATGAGAATGAACCAGCGTGGCATGGCTATGTGTACGGAGGCGCACTGACATTAGTAGCGTGGGTCACCTCCATTCTTCTGCAGCACTATTTCGCTATTTGTTTCACTACAGGACTGAAGTTGCGATCCCTGCTGATGGCTGCTGTGTACAACGCCACAGTGGCAAAACCAAAGCGAAAAGACAATGGCCTGGATAAGACACGAGCTAGTGGCGGAAGTTTGTCCTCGTCCTCTTCCAACGCAGGATCAATTGTTAATCTTCTCAGTGTGGATAGTCAGCGGTTTATGGATCTTATGCCATACATTCATTTGATATGGTCATCTCCATTACAGATAGGCCTTTCTCTTTACTTTCTATTCGATCTTTTCGGGGTTTCCACCTTGGTGGGCATTGCTGTGATGGTTATGGCCATTCCACTGAATGGATGGATTGCTAAGCAGACTGGTCTTCTTCAAAAGGTACTGATGGGGCACAAGGATAAACGGGTGCAGGCCACCAATGAAAGCATATCCAATATCCGCCTTTTGAAATTCAACGTGTGGGAAGATCACTTTATTGGAAAAATTGAATCACACCGTGAGAAAGAAGTGGCCCTTAATACCAAAACACAATATTTAAAGACACTGTCAGTTCTTTCCTTTACACTAATGCCCTTCATTGTATCGCTGGTAACGTTTGTAACCTATGAAGCCCTTCATCCAAACCAACTGACCAGCGAGAAAGTTTTTGTAGGGCTATCATATTTCAACATTATACAATTTCCTCTCACTATGCTGCCAACAATGATTAATTCACTAATGGAAGTTCAGGTTGCTGCGAGGAGAATGGCTTCTTATCTGCAGACCACATCATCATCCACTCCATCTTGTGCCCCTGGCGGTGGCGATAAAAGTGGAAGGCTCTCGAGTATTGGTGCCATGGCCGTAGACAACAATGAAAGAGGATTGGATTGTGATGAGTCATATTTGGTTGAAGTGACAAGAGATAATGCAAAGAAAAATGCTAAGGAACTTAAGGAGCAGACTGCCGCGGTTGTATTTGACAATGCTTCATTCGAATGGCACAACATCAGTTCTGCCTCCACCAAGGATGGCTTTACGTCTCCACGGTCTGAACTACTTCTGCCAAACACAACTCTGCGAATACCAGCAGGTCGCCTCACCGCTGTTGTTGGGCGATCTGGAAGCGGTAAAAGCGCTCTTATATCAGCGCTCTTGGGCGAGCTGATACCTATCTCTGGCTCCGTGCTTTCTCCTTCTTCATCTGTTGCTTACGTTGCTCAACAGCCTTGGATTCGCAATACATCCGTGAGAGAGAATATCATCATGCTTCCATCATCAGCCAATGCATCCTATGAAGACGTAACGCTTGCATCTTGCGGGTTTGAAAACAACTATCTTGCGGCGCTCCGTGCTGCTCGTTTGAATGAAGATTTGGCCACTTTTCCTGATGGAGATGCCCACAAATGCGGTTCAAACGGTGCAAGATTGTCTGGAGGGCAGCGACAACGTGTTGCCATAGCGCGGGCCGTGTTTCATTCACTACAGATGGATCCTGAAGCTCTAGTAGTGTTTGATGATCCCCTCAGTGCATTGGATGCCCGTGTGGGGAAGCAAGTCTTTGACATTTGTCTTGCCTCTGATCATGGTGATGAACAACAGGACCCTGCCAAGAGAACAAAAGGTGTGCTTGGGAATCAAACACGGATTATTTCCACTCACAGGGTAAATCTCCTGCCATTGTGTGATTATGTAATCGTGATGGATGAAGGGCGGGTAGACTGGCATGGAGAATGGAGCAATTTCCCCAAAGAGTGGTTAGCGCTGGAGAAATATGCCTTTTTACATTCTGAAACAGCAGCAGGTCACATTGACACTGATATGGACATGCTATCATGCAAAGAATCAAGTAATACAGGTAACACATCCCCAAAGAAATCGTCATCGACCTCGTCGATACCACCTTCGGGGAGCAATGTGCAAGGAAGCGGCAGTGCAAGTCCCGGAAAAGCCCCATCCGTAAACGACCAACAAATGGAAAAGCAAGAAGTGGGGAATATCAGTGCGTCTGTGTACTTTCACTACTTTGCTGCGCTAAAGAATAGCCGTGTCATCCTGATCTTTGTACTTTACTTTGCTGCGTATGCCGCATCAGTGCTTTCATCGCTGTGGCTCTCTCGATGGACAAACTCAATCGATGAGGCTCAGGCGTTATTGTCAGACGAAGTCAATGATGGTTATTTCGAATTGTATTCATTGTTCGGATTAGCACAGGTATTTATTTTAGCGCTCGGGATGTTCTTGTTGACCTTTAGCACAACAAAAGCTGCTCAAAACTTGCATGAGAAAATGCTTGTCCGCGTGATCCGTGCCCCATTACGGTTCTTTGAGGGAGGCAAGAGTACATTTCTGTGCGATTCAGCCTCTTCCCTCATTACTGCACCATCCACAGGAGCCATTGTCAATAGATTCAGTAAAGATGTGTATGTCCTGGACGAAACCATCCCCAATGCAATCCGTACCTTTTTATCCGCCTCATTCCGGGTGCTTGTTACGCTGGTAATTGTCAGTTACTCCACTCCATTAGTACTCTTCCCCGTCCCCGTCCTTCTTGGTCTTAACTTTGTCATTCAAAGGGGCTTTATTGCGTCCAACAGGCAATTGAAGAGAATCGAGTCGGTTCAACGATCGCCTGTGCTTGCATTGTTTGTAGAAACATATAGTGGTGCGCCCACAATTCGCGCCATGAAGCGGGAGGATATGTTCAGCAGCACATTTTCAACGTTACTGGACAGGAACCAGGAGGCTTCGTATCCGAGTGCCATTGCCACGCGATGGCTAAGTTTGGTTTTGGAAATACTAGGAGGTCTGTTTATTTTAGCGGCAGCCGCATTCACCGTAGAGGCCCGAGATGAATTAGACGCTGGGACTGTTGGGCTATCTCTGTCACTGGCCATCTCTGTCACGCCGGCGATGAACTGGATGGTGCGACAAACGAGCGAGCTTGAGACTTTCATTGTCAGTGCGGAGCGAGTACGTGAATACACATTACTGTGTGACGAGGAAGAAGAGAGGCGACAGGGATTGGAAGCAAAACGCCAACTACAGAAACAACATGACAGCAGCAAGGGAGGTGTTATCTCATCTGTTTCACATTATGCGGATCCAGGAGATGACTGGCCAAAGGATGGGAGCATTCACTTCAACACGTACAGCCTGATTTACCCCGGTGATAACAGTAGTATCAGTGGCGATGGAGGTTACGAGCATCACAACAGTGCTTGCAATGAAGGGACCCGGGCGTTGGATAGAGTGGATCTTCATGTCTCTTCGGGGGCATATGCATCCGTGGTTGGCAGATCAGGAGCAGGGAAATCTAGTTTAATTGAGGTTCTTCTTGGGGTCGCTACATCCCCCTTGGAAGAAAACGGGGAGGAAATGAGCGAGTCCCTTTCTAATCCTCTTCGCGGTCATGCCTTTGTAGGTGGAATCGATATTGATACAATCCCATTGCCACAACTGCGAAGGGCTATCACTGTTATCCCTCAGCAGCCATATCTATTTGAGGCCACCTTGCGGGACAATGTGGATCCCTGTGAGCGGTTTAGTGATATGCAAGTGTGGGAAGCAATCACTAAAGCGGGCCTCGAATACCGATTCCTTCAGCATCATCATCCTTCTACTCCCAATGATCAATTCCAGTCCGCATTGCACACCCACATCGAAGCAGGCGGGGCCAATCTCTCCACCGGGGAGCGCCAATTGGTGTGTATGGCACGGGCTCTGCTTCAATCGCATCACTCCAAAGTCATCATCCTGGATGAACAAACCGCATCCATGGACACAGCCACTGATAACCACATCCAAGCCCTGCTGCGGAGCCAATTCTCCGCCACATCTTCCACCATCCTATCCATCACACACAGACTGGATGGGATCCTCCACGGGATAGAGGAGGGGGGCCAGCAACAGCAACAGCAGGTAGTGGTGATGGATAAAGGGCGTGTGGTACAGCATGGGACTCCCAGAGATCTCCTGTCTATCTCTTCAACACACGAGGAGAATATCTTTGCCTTGCTGGTTCAGGCCTCCCTCGCCACTGTTTCTCCACCCTCTTCCTCCTCAACTTCTTCTGCCACAAAATAACAAAACTTATGTTTTCTGTTTCAAACCAAAAAAAAAAAAGAAAAGAAAAAAAAAAAAATAAAA
>PDIM01000070.1:236696-247770 GCA_002811675.1 Ichthyosporea sp. XGB-2017a | reverse complement strand
CATCCTCATTTTCAACATCCTCATTTTCAACATCCTTATCCTCATTGTCATCATCCTCATTTTGAACACCCTCTTCACCATCCTCATTTTCAACATTCTCTTCGCCATTACCATCATCATCTTCCGCCTCTTCATCCTCATCCCCATCCGCACTAGCATCGTCGACCTCTGGACTGTCGTCGGCAGAGTCGGGACTCGCAATCGCATCATCATCTTTACCATCAGCATCATTATCATCCGCGTCGCTACCGTCAAACTCGGTCAGTGCAGTGCCATCATTATCCCCGTCTTCACTAGCATCGTAGCCCCCATCCTCATTTTCAACATCCTCATCCTCATTTTCGACATTTTCATTCTCATTTTTGTCATCCTCATTCTCATCATCTTCATTTTCATCATCTTCATTTTCATCATCTTCATTTTCATCATCTTCATTTTCAACATCCTCTTCGCCATCACCATCATCATCTTCAGCCTGGGCAGCTTCACCGTCCTTCATTATCCCATCGCCATCATCATTTGAAGACTCAATTTCATCTGGTACATCTTCATCTTCAGCTTCGTCTTCATCATCATCTTCACCTTCGATTTCTTCTGTGCTTTCCTCGTCTTCGGACTCGAGAAGAGACAGTTTCTCATCCTCATCATCCAAAACAATGGCTTCGTCATCTGTTTGTTCTTCTTCCGATACAGCTGTACCCCAGAAGCGCGGATCCTCCCACCCCGAGCCAAAGTGTGGATTGGTGAAGTTTGAAATATCCTCACAGAAGTTACCACTGGTTCCCACGGGGCATTGGTTCAAAAAGTTACTTAGATACGATGAAGCCCTAGTGTTGAGAGCAAAGTTCAAAGTAGGCATTAGAGCTGTAAGAATGCTATCTAGCCATGAATCTTCGGGCTTTCCTTCCCCAAACACTTTAATGCTAGACACTGTGATGTTGACACCTTCAAATACTAGATCAGGGTGGTTTTTACCATTTTTCATAATGCCAATTTGAACTTGGGTGCTCACACCATTAATAGCAAACTTAATATCACCTTGAATAGGAAATGTGGGCATTTTGGAGTCCTGATCTACCATTACAACTCTCATGGAAGCATTCTGAACGGAAAAGTTATTCAAATCTCCCTCGATTATGGCCACATTTTCATTCATGTCATCATTATGTTGCTCTATTGAAAACACGTCTCCACTTCCGAAAGAAAAGGCATCCAAAACAATGTGGGATACGAACAGTTCTTGGCCCAAGGGCCCTTGGAACGCAAAATGAGAAGGAAGGGACTTTCCGCCTAGGTGAGCCGCTAGAAAGTGGCCAAGACTAACCCTCCTTGAAATTATAGATGTAGTTTTGTGAGCGCAAAGAGCCAAAATGATTGCATCAAACTCCGCACTCGGACTGCCCCCATTTTCTTCCATCATATCAGCAATGGGGTCGAAAGTGGATCCTACTAAAAGCATTCCGCGTCGGGAAAGCTTATTCTTCACTTCACCTTTGATAGCGTCAATAATTTCGACATGGGCAGCGGACATTTCCAAATCTTCAGCATAAAAGCCGGCACCAAATTCATTTTCAGTGTGCTGAAGATGCCCGTCAATTTGAATATTAGACAAAAGTACTTCATGCTTGAAAAATATTCTAGATGCTGAAATGTTTTTGATAATTTCTAATTTAAGCACTTCGTCAAAATTTTCCAACCTGAAATTCAATCCTTTGTCTCCATCAGCACTAAAGTCGGAACTACTTCCATGCATATTAGGTCTGCAGAACTGATAGCGTATGTCAATTGCACTAGATTCATAAATTCCTTTAAAGTATTCAAAATTAGGATCGGCTGCAGGAAGGGTAAATACCTTTGTACACCTATTGCCTTCCGCATATGCATGCTCTAAGAATGACTGTATCAAAAAGGCAATGTTTGCAGAGTTGAAAACAGAGCAACCATTTCCCCTGAAACCAGGCTTACAGTGACAATATGAGTTGCCAAATAATTCCAGAGATGACGAGCGACAAATTCCATTACCAGAGCACACTTCGTCGGAATTTTCAGATGGGTTACATTCCGAGCCTTCTGTATATTCGTCGTAAGGTTTAGGCACAAACCCATCCAAGGACCCGTTGTTTTCGATATAAACCTTTAACTCGTCAATTGATGCCCCCATATCCAATAGTTTGTAAACTTGAGCTCGATCACTGTCTTCATCCATGCCACTTTCCTCCAAGAATTGCTGCATTGCACTTATTTGCTCTTCAGTCCGTTCATCCTCTTCGATTTCCGCAGTGCAATTGGTCCAAGCCGCTGTCATTTCTAAAACGTGAGACTGCATATAGCTCTTACCGGTTTCAGGATTCGGGTGGAAGTCATACAGGTATGGGGAAAATGTTTCCATGTTTCTCAAGGTTGCCCCTAGAGTGGGAAAAGAGCTTGCAATGTACCTTGACATTGCCCTTTTAACTTCATGGCACTGGACAAAAGCAGCAACCTTAGGATGGGAGGCAAAGTATTTGGTTAAATCTATCTGCATCAAATCTTGATTATTAAGAAGAGAATGCGATATTGACTTAACAATGGCCTTCGTATTGTCATCTGGAGTCTGATGGAACTGGGCAGTATCAATATTAAATACACCTGTGGCAAGCCATTCCATCGTCTGAATGAATGCATGGAGAAAGGGGAGATTTTTATCAAGTATTTGCGTAGCAGCAGCGTGTATTGGAGGAAAAGACAAGCCATATTTAATAGTATTGACTAGCACTCTAGCTGGCTCTGCTTCTACATACTCACTGGCATCTATAGGGCTCATATTCTTCAGCAGAGGCGAATAGTCAGGATGATGCTCATTCACCCACTCAAGAAAATAGTTGTGAAAAGTTTTGTCAAATAGAATTATAACATTCGACAAGACAGATGCCTTTTCGTCTAATCCAAACTTTGTTTTCATCTCTGAAACGTCAACATAAGCATCTTTACCCATTGATGGATACTGCTCAACGAACTTCTCAGCCAATTCAGGGTTGCCAACAGCATGATACGCCTTGCCAACAGACCTCAATAACAACTCTTCAAAAAAGCTCCAAAATGCTTTAAGCTTCTCAAGGTTATTCGAAAACTTTCCATACAAATAAGATTCTAGAACAGGAAAACCAAAGAAGGAGTCGTCTATTGACTTGACAGCATTATTTTGAATCCAATTTGATATTGCGCCTCCAAATGAAAACGAGCTGAATTTCTGCACATAGCTTGCCAACGATCCATTTTCGAAAAGAAATCCAAAACCAGATTCCTCAAGCATGTCTTGAACGTGCTGTGCAACCATTTCATTGAGTCCAATAGCATCTAGTAAACTGCGACCAACCATCTGAGACAGATTCGCAATAAACTTGAAAGGAATATCAGTAATGTCAGACAGAGATCTCCTTTCTTTCGTACCCTTTTGGCTGTCCCAAACACTACCGCCTTGACCATACATTTCGGCAGTGAAAGTTTTTAGGTCCGGGCGTTCCGTGTTAATCACGTACACTAAGGCTCTTTCAATGCTTCTAAGCATAGGGCTCAAGAAGGAATTTCCAACGGACAAATTTCTAACAAACGCAATCATCTTTTCTCTCGGTTTGCCGCATGGAAATATTTGAACCAAGTTCTCATACGCTATGGCAAGTGATTTGCTTTTGATATAGGATGATAAAACTGGGGCGACATATCCATTTGGACGGAGGCTCAAAATTTCAGCCTTGATGTTTTTGAGACTGTCAGGGTTATCTGATTGCTCACAGGAAGCATGATGAGAAATTTTTTTCAAGATACTTTCTTCCTCTTTTTGTGAAATCTTGTCTGACAAAGCATCGGCCTGTATTTGACCGGTAATGTCATTATCACCCTCATCAACATCGGCAAGAGCCAGGTCGTTTAATTCATCGGCTAGACTGTCCCCGTGTTGCATAGCTGTAAGAAGAGATTTGGAAAACTTCTTATTTTTAAAAGCACTTTTTAGAGAGTCAGAAGAGTCTGATTCAAAGTGCCCTGATGATAACATAGTGTACTCTGCATCAGTTAAAGAGGGATGCTGAGAATGAAAGGGTGTATACCCTGACAGGACATCTTTAACGTAACGAGCATCGTGATTGTTTATCTTGTCAACTACATGTTCAGCAAGAGCGTCAGTCTTCACCGCGGCTAGTTGTAATCCACTAAAGATTAATCCTAGAAAACCTCCGGAGAAGTCTATTTGCATCACTAACAACGGCTGAATCACATGGTAAAGCTGTGGCGAGAAATCTTCTAGTTTTGACAAGAAGAATCTTTTAATAGACGCAAACATGCCAGAAAAGAATCCCGTGCTATTATTCGGATCTTTTTGAGTATCTGAACCCTCCTCTTTATCCAAACTCGCCACAAGATCATCAGCCAATTCGCCTCTATCTTTTGCCTTTAGCCCAAACTGCTTAGAAATAGCATCAGCAACTCTAACCACGTTCTTTTGGTAAGCAGGGTCAGGGCTACTTCCAAAATACATATCGTAATCATCCCCAGATGCTTCATCAATTTGCTTTATCACATCGCTTTCAATCTGAAAACTTTCGCTCACATTTTCAGAAGAAGGGTTATTATTTTTTAAGTTGAAGAAAAAGCTCAAAGTAGTATATTTTGCAAAATGCCCTAGAACACCGTCAATAATGGAATGGGCACCTGTAAGCTTGTCATCATTCTTTGTCCACCTGTATTGTCCATCAATCTTTTCGTACCCAAGCGAATTGGCAATACTTGCTACAACAAATCTTGTTATTGGAAAAACAAAGTCAACAAAGTCAAATAGCATGGGTATAACCCTGGCCTTTACCCACGAAAACAGTAGAGTGAATACACTGCCCTCACCGAGCAGCACATAGGAAAAGGCTTTTTGGATTATTGGGTTATCGGGCCATACTTTTTCAACATAACCCTTTAATGCGCCCGTCACTCTTTGCTTCAAAGCACTGATGAACACTTGGATAAGACGGGATGCTTTAATGCGACCACCGCGATAAAAGTCAACATATGCACTCACTTTTTCATCATCTGGGAAGAAAAAATCTCCGATAATTTCAAATACATTTGCACTTAGAGTCGTAAAAACATTTCCGGTATTGTCCATTGCCTGTCCTTGATTGATTCCATTCACAAGCTTATCCACTCCAAAAGTATCATCATCTCTTCTTGCAAACTTAGGATTCCATGCTTCCTTTGGCCCTTTCATGGCGCCATTAATATATTGAACAAAGTAATTAAAATCGAGCTTGCTCATATCAGCAGTTAAATCTCTTAAGCCTTCGCCCGGCTTCTCTTTCTTTCCAGAATCCATTTTTTTCCTTATTGATCTGACCAAGGATAGGGCAGCGTCTGTGTTAAATCTCGTATCATTTTCCACGTCCATTCCACTAAAAACTTCTTCTTTGAAAGCTCTATTAATAAGGCTGTCATCTTTGTGTTCCCATGCCTTATAAACGTCTCCTAAAAGCCTTTCTTTGTCTACTTTTTTGGGCGAAGGTTCAAGATTTTGCTTGACTAAATCCTGAATTTCTGCAAATTTAGCTTTTGTCTTTTCTTTCTTTGGTGGATTTTCCATAACTCGTGATAATATGTCATTAACAGAATGGGTGAGACTACTTACTTTCACTGACTGAGAATTTGGTTCGATTTTCGTTTCTGTATTAACAGGGCGATCGAAAATATTAAAAAATTTTTGCTTCAGTGAATCTTCAGAATATTTTTTAAACAGGTCATTGTGAAGTAGCATCTGTACCGCATGCAGTGTGTCTGCCATTAATCCGTCTGCATTCGAAGGGGACAAAGAGTTGTTGTATTTTCCCTTTTTCAGCACATCGTAAACATTTTTGGCATGTGCTCCAAGCTCAAAGGGTGATTCCTTTTCTTGGGAGGCTAGTGTCTCTGGAACCCCGAGATGCAGTAAAATCGAATTTGTAATTTTTGCGGTAGGTGATTTTTTGGTGACTTGCACTTTTGTCCCTCTGCGCTCTTTTCTCATCCCTTTGATATTAGGAGTAGCTTCGCTGAAAACAATGGTTTCGACGTGCTCATCAAAGTTATCTATGTCTTCTCTCCGAATCCTCCCGCTTCCATCGTCATCACTTACGTCATCATCTCCATCCTCATCTTCAATGACCATTTTCTCTGTAACTTCATTTGCAATTGGGCTTTCGTCCAGGGTTTTAAGAACTTGGCGAACGTGATTGGCCTCAGCTTTAGCTTCTGTGGCATTGGCAATATTTTTAGATACAAGTTCAACGGAAAGGTCAGCTGGTTCGGCGTATACAGGAACAAGTTCTATTTGGTGAATGTTGTGCTTAGCGTATGTCATTTCAGCATAAAATCCTGTCATTATAACAACAATAGCTTCAACGAAGTTTCCAAAATACAAATCAGGATTAACATTAGCTACAAGCCAGTTTTCGGGATTATCACTTTCAGTACTCATCCCTTGAAGGTGATACGAAATGCTTTTGAAATTTTCTGTTGTGTATAAGGATTGGCATCTCAAAAATGAAAAAGAATTCCAGTCTATACCATGATCTTGAAGCTGGCAACATAAGAAATGGCGAATGAATTTGCGGGCGTTTTCAACCAAGTTTTGAACAAATTTACCTGAGCCCCATCCAGCATTCTTTAACAAATGTCCGAGACGCTCTAGAAATCCTGTCAAAGCGCTGAACCCAGGAGAAGTGAACATGTATTTGAAGAACAAAATCATCGACTTCTCTACGAATTCAAAAAGAGCGCCAAAGCTCTTTAAAGGGTTGCATGACAAAACGTGAACAAGATTTCTGACTAGCACTAGTTCCCCTAAGATGTACTTTTTGAAATCATCACCAAAAATTCTTCCAAAAAGTTTTAGAATTTCAGCGATGCCTTTCTTGACATCATCTACAAGGGTATGAAGTATAGTAGCAAACCTTTTGAAAGCATCTTCCAATGGAGCAAAAAGTTCCGCAAGAAATCCTTCAACAAGCGAAATTATTCCATGAAGAATAGCTTTAATGATTGTAGGAACAATAGCACCGCCTTTTTCAAGGGCCTCCCATATGAAATCCAAAAACGGAAAAAATTTCTCTAGATAGTGCAGCACAAAGTGTTTAAAGAGATTCAGGGCATTGCCCACAATTTCAAATACAGACGCTCCAGACAGGATACTTTGAACTAGTTTGTCCATATACGGGGAAAGCCAAGGGAAAACGGAGTCGACAAATTTTTGACCCAACTCGAGAACCAATGTTTCAAGGATTTTTAGAATAATCTTGATTGGATTACCTTTGCCATTGCGAAGATCGTCAATAAGAGTTTTCAATTCAGGAAATTTTGAAACAATCCAGTCTTCTAGTATATTCATCAATACAGTTGTTAAAGGTGTACCACTATTGTATTGATCAATATATTTCTTTGTCCATGGAAACTTTTTCTCAAGAAATTTCTCAAGCAAATCTTTTAGTTCGGGAATAATTGTTCTCCAGGTAACATCATTCGATGGCTTCCACCCAAACATTTCCAAAATAGGCTTTAGAGCCGGGATTTGTGTGGCCAAAAGATTAGTTCCCATTTTTCCAATAGGAGAATCCCAAAACTCTACTATTTTGGTGACGTTTACAGAGGCATCCTTTAAGTCGTTAGTCTGACCATAATCAAGAAGTCCAACTACAATGCCTACAATTGGAGACAATGAAGGAATGTGATCGTCAATGAAACCGAGAATTGATTGCCCCACTGCTGAATTCAGTATGCTAATGTACGCACTCAAGTATGTTTCTGGTGTTTCTTTCCCCTTAACTACAGTTGCAACAAACTGCTTCACGGTTTCCAGAATTTCGGTGGTTTCCGGGAAATGTTCTTCGATATAGTCAACTAATAATGTACCAAAGTGACTTTTAAAGAAGTTATTAAGAACTTCAACTAAGGTCTGTCCGTCAAAGTCAAGCTGAGAGTCCGAGCTTAAGTCAATAATCGGCTGCAAAATGCCTCTAAGGAATGGTACATTTTCAGCAAGAATGGAAGCGGCAGTGTGCACAAAATTGGAAAACAAAAAGTTTATCAGCACTTCTGCTACACTTTTTCCAGAAAAATCAAGATTTAAAGGTGTTTGGAAGTCTTTCAGTTGGCTGGTTAATTCTTGCTGATACGAATACAAAGTTTCGTTTGCTTCCGATTCAGAAGAATTGCGAAGGGCAGAGACATAAGTCACAAGTTGATCAAAACTGTCCACATTTTTAAGTTCCGGTGAATCTAAATTCTGAGGCGCAGGGACAGAAGCTTTCAAATCGGGTAAAATATCTTCCAGCAACGGCTTAAAAAATGGGAATATTCCATCCACCATATTAATGATGGCCCACCCTTCATTGCTTTTTACCATAACCAGAACCTTTTCTTTCCAATCCATCTGTTCAAATTCCTCCAGAAGCTTCTTGATCTTTGGAACCCCAAGATCATTTATAGCACGAAAGGCTGGGAACTCCTCTGCCAAATAATGGAGCAGAAGACCAACAAATGGATTATCTAACAGTTTGGGGAGAGTGTCTGTAAGAAAATTGCCTAGAAATTCGCCAACACTTTCACCAAACTTCTCTCCGGAATCTCGCACAACGTCAGAGGCAGGCGCAGCTATTTCTTGTTGTAGAGTTACAGGTTCTGTAAGCTTCAAAAGAAGATCTAAATCAAATGTTGCCTTGGCAGCTTCAGCATTTTTTTGCACTTTGCTTAAGTTTACTTCCGGCTCTGGCTTATCCAGCGATTTTGCCTTTAATGGACGAACAGTAGGTCGACTTTTGGTGAACGAAAATATATTTTCATTTGAGTGCTCTGATCCTCCCCGTCTGTGTAGCTGAGGCGCATTATCTTTTACCGTATGATTACCATTCATCATTGAAAAGTAATAGTCTGCTCCATAGACTGGGGCGTTTGCATACATATCTCGGAAAGCTTCTTCTTGAAAAAATAAACGCCTGTCTGCATCTGTTATAATAATATCCATGTTCGATTGGGTGTCCAATCGGCGGTCTCTGCTGTGCAAAGCAGCTTCATCACGCCTTTCTCTAAGGTTTTTCATGTATGCATACATTTTTGGGGACATTCCTTTAAGCATTGACTGTTGAAATAGCCGCTGAATTGACTCCTGAGATTCAGAGTTGAGACCTTCATAAATAGTGGATGAAACAGGACTAAATATCTTGTCTTGCCAAATGTTCCATAATCCTTCAAATAAACTTGAAACGCCAGGTACATCGAACTCCGTAAAATTGTCCAAAAGACTGACAATTTGTTCTCCGTCACCTCCAGTTACCAAGTTCGCCACTTGATTTACAGATGTACCGACTAGCCTGTCAACAGAGTTAGGGCTTGCCAGCAGTTTCCCAGCTACTTGTCCATCGTAATCTTTGGTTTCTTCATCAGACTCATTCTTACCAGAATCAGCAGCGGCCACTTCTTCGATTTTATCAATTACAGGGGCCGTGCCCTTGAAGTTCGTTTTGACATATGTGCGCAGCCAGCCAAAAGATTTACTGGACAAAAAATCAACAATAAATCTGCTTTTTTCATCTTTATCGATGGCTGAACCAACTCCCGTTGACTGATGGTAGTTGAATGGATTACTCTCATCATCAAGTCCCATTGCAGCCACTCTTTCTGCAAACAAAAATTTCTCGTTCTGAAGTTTGTTGATTTTCTCGGTAATTACTTTAAGAGTTTCCCCATTATCGGGAAGTCCTGGAATCTTAGAGTATATTTCAAGAGCAACATGCAGAGGCGCAATGATGTTGTTGGGCATATCTTCACTGTAATCCATTATCTGGCCAACAGTTCCATCAAGCTTAATAAACTCTTCAGTAGAGTGCCTTGGGCGCTTAATAGAAGTATCATTGACAAAATTCTTTTGGAAATCGTCCCATATACCTCTAAAAAACGCGTGCAAAGTATTGGGCTTTGGTTTTTCAAGTATCCCAGAACGCTCAATAATATCTTCATCACTTTCCTCATCCGTCCCTTTGACGTCATCTGATCTTCTCATATCTCTGTGAATATCATACATGTAGAGTCCTTTTTCAGCAGCAGCTTGGTAGACATTCTCAAGCTGTGCAGGATCAATAAGATCTTCCACTAAGCGCACTTCTTTTAGTTCGATAGGATTTCTTCGAAAAATTGAAGTGAACTTTTTCCCCTCGTTGCGCTCTTGGGGAACCTTAACATGATCATCCGAGAATGGTTCTTCGTCAGCCGCTGCTGCTTCGAACGACCTTCGATCCCTTGGATGAACATATTGTCTGGGCTGAACAATATCGAACTTAAGCTTTTGCGCGCTAGTCATTTGATAATAAATAGTATTAATATAATTAGTCAAAGTTGCTTTTTTAATCATCTCTTCTCCCCCCCCCTATCAGTCCCCCTTACAGCTTTTCAAAACAAAAAAAACTACTCACCTTTTAGCGCTCCTTTCCTCATTCGTGACAAAAAGAAACACACCAGTCACTCCAAGAAAGAGGATTAAAAAGACTAAAAACTTAACAGCATTCTTCTTCAAACTGATTGTTCCCACACTAAATAACGCCGATGTCTGATTGGAAGAACTAGAAGAGACTTTTTCGCCTCCAATAGGGAGGAGATAACTCTCGGTGTGGTCCGATTCATCCAAAGCCGTCTTTCGCCTTAAATCATGGTCATAAATAGAAGTCATTTTTTTTTTCTCTCTTTCTTTTCTTAAAAACGCATATATTAAAAAGAAAAACAAAACAAAACAAAAGAGAAACTAAAAGAGATGGAAGGAGAAGTTGATCTTGAGAAAGAAAAGAGAAAAACTTAGTAGAATAAGAAACCACTCATATGAAAGTCTAAAAGAAAAAATAAAACTTGTTCTCTCTTTCAGATCCTGTCGCAGTGATCGTATTTTTTCGCTTTCCACTTTATCCCAACTCCTCTTTTTTCTAACCTTTCTTTCTTTCTTTCTCTCTCACCCCCTCTTCTTTTCAAAAAAAAATACAAAAACAAAACAAAAAAACAAAAAACAAATCAAATCTCTATAATCAAAAAAAAAAAAGAA
>PDIM01000070.1:224643-235605 GCA_002811675.1 Ichthyosporea sp. XGB-2017a | reverse complement strand
TTTTTGTATAGGGAGTAGGGACTTTCCTACAGTTAAGACCTTATTGGTTGCTAAGGAACAAATTCCTTTAAAATCCCCGAAAAAATTCCCCCAAGTCTTTATCTATGAAATTTTAGTTGAAAACACGCTGTAATACGTAACCCTATTTGAGAATTTGTTAGCTATGGATAGTTTGGTACAAGAAGGATCTTTATTTTTATGGTTTTTGTTTTTAAATAATATTTTTTCTCTGTTTTTCATTTTCAGTAAGAGTTTCGAAGTTTGAGAACCATAAAGGAAAGAGATTTCAAAGCAATGAAGAATCCAATCAGAGTAGCAAAGTTATCGGAATAGTGATGGAGTGCTCCTTTGTTACCCAGTCCCCAGTCTTCAAGGATCTGGGCGTCAGTTGCTCCAGTGCACTCGAGGAACTTGTCGGACCCATTGAATTGGTTAATTGCAATAGCATTGAAGCCATAATTGATGAAGGATAGGTAGTATCCCCATTTCCAGTAGCATGGAATAACCTCTACTTGGACGTAGAAACCTGAGAAAAGGTAGCATATGATTAACCAGGGATAGAAAGCAAGCAACCCCATCTGGAAATCATTCGCGTAGTAGGAGAATATTGAACACAGGGCTGTACCTGTCTCTAGCAAAAGAAAACTGCTAACTGTGTAGAGTACAAAGGCTGAGAAGCTTGATCTCAAACCTACTACCCAATACACGGGAGCTGTATAAATAAGCACTTGAATAATCCCGTATGGAAGCTCGGCTATCCACATTCCAAGAAAATAGGCAAGTGTCTGATATGTCCCAGCCTTTACTTCGCGTTTAAAGAAAGCCCTCTCTTGGAACAGCTGCCCCATTGCTGCCAAAGCTGAAAAAGAAAAGTTCATTACGGAAAAGCTCAGAACAGAAAAGATATTGTAGACACCATCAGTTGAACAATCTTGATTTGCAAAGAGAAGACAAACCATGATGCACATTACAATCGATCTTACAAACTTTGCAGCCATAAACGGAGTGTCTCGGTAGCGCATCCGGGAAAACCTTTTGGTCAGTATCCCTATGTTGTACAAAAGACCATTTTCTATTGACTTTCCGCTTGGGTTTTCAGTTATATCGCTGCCTTCCTGAGAAACAAAGTTGTTGGTGTGCACAGACTTAAGACGCCCCATGGCCATGGAAGACTTACTAAACTGCTTAGCAAAAAAGCGAGGGTCTTTCGCTTTGAACTGATCATTATCCCCCCTTGGGATAGGATCCACAGCACACACAATATTGTTTGCCAAATTTGTCCCCGACTGAAAGTGAATCCCTAAGGATTGAAAGTATTGTGCGGCGGCATTTACTTTCCCGTTATAGGCCACTTCTCCTGCCACCAGAAGAATTAAATTGTCGAAAAGGCTGAAGCATTCCTCACTTGGCTGATGAATGGTTGCTATCACAGACCTCCCTCTAGTAGCAAGACCCCGAACAACTTCCATGACCTCTAATGCTATGGAGGAATCCAGACCGGTGGTAGGTTCATCCAAGAACAACACTTTCGGGTCAGTGACTAATTCAATTCCGATGTTCACCCTTTTGGCTTGACCACCAGATATGCCTCGAGAGTTGTAATCTCCAATCAAAGTGTCCTGACAGCTTGAAAGCCCCAGCTCTTCAATGATGCTGTCTACCCGTGCTTCAATTTCAGCAGGTGTCACTGATGAACGCAACTTTAACTGGGCAGTGTATCTGATTATTTCCCTTGGGGTCAGAGTTGGAATGAGAATATCCTTTTGCTCAACATAACCAATGGTTCTTTTCAGCCCTTTGGACCATGGCTGACCGTTGTACAGGACTTCTCCTTCTTTTCTACCACTCATCTGACGATGAGATAGAATATCAAGAAGTGTTGATTTGCCAGCTCCTGATGGACCCATGAGGGCAGTCATTTGACCTGGTTTTATAGCCCCAGTCACAGACTTGATGATTTGTCGCTCATAAGTTTCGTTCTTGATGCAGGGAATATAGCTTTTAATCCCTTCAGAAACACCAATATCCACTTTATAGTTGACATCTTCAAATGAAATAGTCATTGGTAGACAGTTGCCTCTATGAATAACTTTGGCTTGACCAGACGCGTAAGGACACTTATCTAGATCATCGCAGATCCCTTGAAGGGAATCGCTTTTTAAATCTTCTTTCATCATGTTTAACATTAAAATAAAACTCTGAAGAAACACGCCTCTGAGGCTTTTACAAGAGCTATCTTATACCAGCAAAGAAACTGGTCCAAAGCAAATAAAGACGAGCGGAAACCTTTCCTTTTTAAAAATAGCCAAAAGCAAGGCTACCCGTCAAAAGCGGAGTTATTTTTGGGACAAAGCTGTTAATGATAGCAGGTCTAAATTCCCTTACATAGGCAAAAACTCCGTTAATTTCCCCTCAATTTAATTTTTCCGCGCTACGCAGATGCCCCGATATGGGGAGTATATTACCAAATATGGATAAATTATTAAGTATCTTGGAGGTTTCTCCGCATGTCAATGGGTTTTTGCCTTGATGCTATTTTTTGCTCTTATCGGACACTGCGGTCTGTGGAGGAAAGATGAATCGGATAGGATAAATACTCCGCTCCAGTTTTGAAACATAGCTTTTAGAGTTTGCCAAAGAAAAAATAAGAATGGTGTTTATAAGAATGCCAATGAAATATGCTTAAGCTGTTTTTTCTCTGTTCTTGATTTAGATTTTAAAGTTGATTTTCAAATAGCACAAAAAAAGAAAAACTGATTTGTTTCATTTGAACGTACACATATACACATATATACTTATATACAACAACTCTTTTAGTATTGCTCTCTAAACCGGTATTACGAGTGATTAAGATGAGTGTTGAGGATAACTCTGTGACCATCTCTTTCGTGAACTTATGCTACGAGGTATCCAAAAAAGAAGGTCCCCTTTTCAGAAGGAAGAAAGTTGTAAAATGCCTCTTGAAGGATGTGAGTGGCACAATCAAACCGGGAGAAATGACTGCCTTGATGGGCCCAAGTGGAGCTGGTAAAAGTACTTTGCTGGACGTATTGGCTGGAAGAAAAACTGAATCAAAAACTTCCTCTATCAAAGGAACGATTTTGTTCAATGGTGCCCCTCGAACGGGAATGCTGAAGAAGCTTTCTGGTTATGTTGAGCAAGAAGATATACTGATCGGCACTTTGAGAGTTAAGGATTTGCTTTTATACTCGGCCGAGCTTACCTTTCCTGAAAGTACTTCATTTGAAGAAAAAAACAACAGAGTTGAAGAACTCATAACTCTCCTTGATTTAAATAGCTGTGCTGAAGCTATTATTGGAACTGATGAAAATCGAGGTATTTCTGGGGGGCAAGCAAAACGGGTCTGTATTGCTATAGAGCTACTTCACAAGCCTAAAATTCTTTATCTGGATGAACCTACCTCGGGTCTTGATAGTAATACATCCTACGAAGTAATGAAGACAGTACGTAAAATCTGTGATAGTGGAGTGACTGTAATTTGTACAATCCATCAACCCTCACCTGAAATCTATGAGCTTTTTGAGAATATACACTTGCTTGTTGCGGGTGAAACTGTTTACAATGGACATGCGCGGAATTCCGCTGTGAGGTACTTTGAAGCTCTTGGTTTTCCTTATGTTTCTAACTCTAACCCCGCAGAATATCTAATCAAAGTAATCAATGGGCAGATAAAAAATGTAAATAACAGTGCAAAGGCCGACAAATCCTTTTTTGTTGATATGTTTCGCAAATCTCCCCTTTACGAGTGCAGAAAAGAATCCGCTCTTCAAAAAGCGCCTCACAAGGGACCTCAAAAAAAGGTCCTTGATTCTTCCAAGCCTGTTCAAAACTCAGTACAGTTCAGTGCTAAAGTCATCATGAAAAGGCAGAATAAGATAAACCAAACAAATCCAACATTTCTGCTCCGGAAGTTTGTTGTCACTTTACTTGTCGCCGGTGTGTTTGCTTCAGTCTACCAAGGTCCTTCGACCAACGACCAAGGCATCAGGGCAATTTTTTCCGTTATTGTCTTGTGTGTTGTGCTCTTGATAATGCTTGCGAGCGAGTATATTGAGGAGTACATTGTGGAAAGAGCTTTTGTTTTCAAAGAAAGGAACACGGGGAAGTATTCGGGCTTTGTGTACTTTGCCAGTAAGCCCATTTTAGAACTACCTTTTCTTGTTACAAGAACATTGGTTTTTTCGCTGATAATTTATTTTGCTTGCGATTTAAGATCAAATGTAGAGTGCTTCTTCTATTTTGTTCTTGTATTCTATATGGCTCATGAACTAAGCCACTCATCGGCCCAGTTATTCACGGCCATATCCCCAACTCGGGATGTTGCTGCCATGCTTGTGATGCAAGTGTGCTTGATATTTGCAGTTTTCTCAGGTTTCTTTATCACTGAAAGAAACATTCCTGACTACCTTATGTGGATATATTATCTTTCACCAGCTCACTATGCCATTGCAGGCCTTGTCATAAACAACTTTGAAGATGAAACAAAGTATATCGGTAATGTTTCTGCCTCGAAATACGGCAGTGGGACGGGTTCTGAAATCATTTCCGGAATTGGTTACCCTACTGACGGATTTTTGAGCAGTAAGTGGAACAACTTTATTTTGCTTGTCGTTATTGCTGTCATTGTTCGATCCTGTGCTTGTCTAGCAATCATCTATGCACGCCCAATTAGAAGGTAACTAATTCAACGACCCGCGTCGTACCAAATTCATATCAATCCAAAAACACTTTAAAAAGAAATAAATCAGAATGTATGACTACATATTCAGCAGAATTTATTTACATGAGCAGATAACTCAAGACAGTGACGAGCGAAGCAGAGAGGAAGACGAATGGATGGGTTGAGCTAGCGTTATCACCGTCTCCGTTTTGAGGAGCAGTTTCACTTTCGCTTGTGTAAGCGTAGTAAGGGGTTCTGTTTATACCACAAGTACCTGGCAGGGAAGTGGAATATTCAATCTTGACATAACCTGCGTCACCCCAGCTGGTTCCCCAGCTGTTCTTGACAAGCCAATATGGAGTGCTAATGTCACTTGAGATATCATAACCAACAATGGTAACAGCGTGATCCAACGCAGTGTTACAGGCCTCTGAGGTAATAGTTCCAGAACTATAAAACTGAAACACCGAGCTACTTGCTGCAACGCCAACAGCTATTGGAGCGACTTCAACAAACGAAAGCATCGTTTCACCGATTGTAGACCCTGAAGCTGCCGATATTTTTTTCCATTGGGTGATGGATCCGTACAGTGGAAAGTCGTTTTGCTGACAAGTACCTTGCTTACCTGTATAAGGATACGCTGAATTGGTAGCAAGGCCTCCAGCAGCTTTGATGTATTCAAAGCTGTATCCAATAAGGCCACCATTGCAATAATCATTTCCATACGAGCCCGAGCAATCGAGTATTTGTTGCTCTGACAAATCAGTAAGAAAATTGCTTGAAATGCAGTTAGCCGATTCAATAACAGCAGCCGAAGCAAATGTGTAGCAAGACCCACAGTCCCCCTGGTTCTTCACACTTGTTACGCACCCTTTATCTACCCAATTTACCGTTTCATTCACTTCGTTGGTGGTGGCTCTTCGCAAAATACTCGCAGAGGAAGCATCATCTTTGAATTTTTCAAATTGCTCCTCCGCATTTAAAGTAGACAAATACATTTTGCCAAATTCCTCCCCTGTCATATGCCCAAACTCATTCATTTTAAGAACAAGATCCTTTCCCTTCTTGGCATTTTCTGCATTAATCTCATCAATGACTTTTTGATTAGCAATAAACTTTCCCATTGCCTCTTTAGTTTCCTTATCATCTTTAAATTTCTTCTTAAAGTGCTTCTTCCACTCATCAAAGTCTTTAAATCTCTTAGCCTCAGCGCTTAATGCTTCTGTGCATACCAAAGCAACACAAAACGCAATAATGAACACGCTTCTGGATCTGCCATATCCCTTCATGATTACTTTCTCTATCTTCCTTGAAATTCACTTTAAAAAAAAACTCTTTCTTTAATCTTTTCTATTTCAAAACTGTTTTCCTTTATACAATGATGATTTGCTTAACAACTTTATGGTTTTAACCTCTGAACTACACAATTCGAAAAAAAGCCCCTTTTAAACTCCTTTTCGCTCCAATGCGTGTCGTACACAAACGAGCGCAAAAAAACAAAAACAAAACCAGTTGAGCGTTACAAATCACGAGAGTACATTTTTTATATAATACTACACTAAATCTACCCAAATATATTCCCCATAAATCAACGGTTGATTTTTTAGATTGGTCAGGGTGGAGGGATCTGGGATGATTTGGTGCCATTCTTATTTCTTATTTTTTTGTTTCTTCTTTAATTATTTGATTGACGTCAATGGGAAATGCACATATAGTCAACGTCGTTACGTCGTACGTCCTACATGCATGATTTCTAATATTTTATCCTTTTATAAAGTATCTTTGATGGAATTAACGACGTTAATTATGTCAAGCTTAGGTACGTCGTAACGTTACTGATTTTCGATAAATAGATCGTAATAATACTTTTCGAATCTTCACGGACATTTGAGTGATCGATGGGAACGAGGAATCGAAGTACGTCTAGCTACATGATAGCTGTGTAGATGGGTACTTCACCGCAAGTACTACTACTACATACGCGCAATGCATGAGCGCATTTCATCCATATGAGCAGTCGACGTACATACTTGGCAAATTATATTGTAAAGTGACTTCTCACATGACTGCATTAGCTAATGCTCTAATTTGTGTTTACGTTGTTTTGAAGAAGTTTGTTTTATTCTAATTTCTTTCCTTTATGCGGTTTGACAAGGGGCATGTACCAATCCTCTGCCATTCCGGCTTCTTCTCTAGCAGGTTTGTTGAAAGGGGGTTTCAAGAACCCTTTGAAGTACTGTTTCACTTTCTCATGGAATACAATCCGCGGCTCCTAAAATATTTTAAGCACCATCGAACGGTTAGTAACTAGAAGGCACCTTCATATTCAAAATTAGCTTGAAATATTGAGCTTACCGTCTCTGGCTTCAATCGCCCACTAGCATGAACAAACCACCGCATCCCCGCTTTAACATGGGTAATTTCTTCTTCATATATTACTTCCAGGTCTTTAACAGAGGCTTTATCTCCTTGTGACTTGAATCGTTCGATGGTTTTTGGGTGCACATCAAGTCCCCGCGCTTCGTGCACCATATGAACAATTGCCAGCCTTGCTAAAACGCTACACTCACATACATATAAGACGCTCAATTTAATCAATTGCCAAAACCGCTGACTGCATGACTTCCTTTGCTTTGCTACATATCTAACACTTACCAGTGCTTAGTCTCCAAGGCCGAGTCCCAAAGCCCGCCATGAACTGGAAGATCCCCGTATCTCATTCCCAAGTCCTCGATACGCTTCGATAACAGATGAAAGTGTTTTCCCTCTTCAACGGCCACCTGAATAAAATCCGAAACGAAATCATCCGGCAGCAAATAGTCTTCACCTCCGACTTCTGTTTTACACAGTCCAAATCGAGCTATTATGTCCCAAGAAAGATCAATTGCCCATTGCTCTATATTGGCCAATGAGTGAAGCATTGCTATTCGATTTTCCTATTCCAATAATCAAAATTAAAAGACATCAATATATATACCTGTCTACACCCCTCACATGCTACACGTAGAAATAAATCTATTCTTACCTTGTTTCCGCATTTTCCTCGCCTAGGTGCATCCCCCGGGTTGATAAAGGACATCTGCTTTTGCCTCGGTGGGACTAGAGGTGGCACATACGAACCCAAAACGAGACTGTGTAAAGTTTTTGGCTCACTATTTTGATTTTCAACTGAATTCTTATCAGTAGCACTTTCACCTACTTGTTGATTCACTGCCAAATTGTCTTCGTCAACAAAGCTCTTGCTCGATGAAATTGCATCATCTTCACCTTGTGCATGGTTTTTGGCTATATCATCGTGCATTTTGCGCATTCTTTCCCTAATGGAAATATCCGCGGTGTATGGAGCCATAGAAATACCTTCAATATCCTTGTAAAGTGTGACCAGATCCATTTCGGATATATCAAACCCAGCTCTGGCAAAGTCTTGCTTATCCAATACCCTCGATTTGAGCTGAGCATCATTCCACATTCTCCCAGTCATTTCACTAACAGCTGCTTTTTCCTCCGGACATGAGGTATACAGTATTTTCACACACCAGTAGATTAGTGTCTTTTCCAGCATTGAGTTAATTTTCTTTTCGTCGTCAGCCTAATGATATCATACATACACATAAAAGAAAAAAAAAATAGAACAAAGAACTTTAAAACGTAAACACGTGTACACACACACACACACACGCAAAAGAAAGAGAGTGACCTAATTCGATAAATCTGAACATACCGACAAGGGAATATCCAACTTTAACTTTTGACTAGAAACAAATGACAGGGGACGGTCCCTGCCATCCTCATTGCTGTACAAAGTATGCAGAGGATTATCAATCGACGTCAATGACAGCTTGGAGGGATGATTAACCAGAACAACAACCTCCTCTGGAGATAATCTTCCTCCTGATATTAACACATCAGGATGCTCACTCATTGCGATATGAACCTCCTCCCCTTCCAGTCCAAATGATTTATCCCCATCCACAGATTCCCCATTATTGCCATTAGTATTATTATCATCCAACCTCGAAAGCTCTCTAAACTCCACCTCCTTCACTTCAAACACAATCTGCTGCAGTCCACTTGACTCGGAGACCCCATCATGAAGACTAAACTCAAACTGATGCCATGGACACACCACAACCAGATCCTCAATATCCCCCAGCTCCAATGGCCCCCCCTCGTGGGCACAGTTGCCCTCCATCGCAAAGAATTGTCCACATTGGTAAAACAACGCCACATCCTCTCCGTCCTCCGCGTACAGTCTCGCCCCGCAGCCCCTCCCCACTGACGGAGACTGAAGCGGGGCACGTCTTTCCTTCTTCAAACAGGCTCCACGTGGTTGATTATGACTATGACTAAGATTATCATCATCATTATTATTGTTGTTATTGTCGTTATTGGGAGGCGAATTATAGTGAGCAGGCTGGTCCAGCCAGTCCTTCTTCAACCCAATGAGATTCCACATATATATATATATGTGTGTGTAATATGTTATGAATATCAATCAGCCAGCCAATCACTCAATTCACCACACCATTATTTAAAAATCCAAAAAAACGGACAATGAAAATTGCGGAAAAGGACATTTTTGAATAAACTCGATCCAGCCACCTTCCGATACGTAATAAATAACAGGTCGCGCTCCCTGATAAATAATTTTACCAGTACATATAGTATGGTTTTTTTGGTTTTTTTTGAAGAAATCTCTCTCTCTCTCTCTCTTTTTTTCTTTTTGTGTGAGATGGTGACAACAAGAAGTCGATCAAAGAAAGGGAATCCAGTCGAAGTCGAAGAAGGGGCTCAACGGGTATCAGGAGCATCTCCATCTGCTGTGGAGGAGAATACGGTACCAGTGGCGGAGGTGATTGAGGCCATAGGGAGTAGTAGTGAGGAAGACGAGGATGAATTAGTCCCCGATAAGAAAAGAGTTAAATGGACAAAGGAAGAAGGGAAATGCAGGAGAAAACACAGCGTGCTTGTGATTAGTAGTAGTAGTGAGAGTGATGGAGAGGCGAGGTGTGATGGGGTAGTGAATAATAAGAAGGAGAGGCCTATAGGTATGAATCAGTTGGTAGCAGTAAACGATTACGCAAGCGGGTGTATGTAACAAAGGATGATGGGGAAGGAGATGCGTTATTGCAAGAGTCGATACCACAAAATCTCTTGTTGAGATTTGAAGATGAAGAATTGGAGGAGGAAGGAGAAGAAGAAGAGGATGGGCCTGTGGTGATGACGTCTAGGGCGGCAGCTAAGCGGCGACAGGCATCCCTTCCAGCCACTGAAGAAGAAGAAGAGGAGGAGGAGGAGATTTTTATTTCCCTGAAAAAGAAAAGGCGGTCTACCCGAATAGAACAAAAACGACAAGAGTCCTCCCGGTCACGTGAAAAGAGACAGGTGAATAAGCGGACTTATGAAGGGCGAATTAAAAAAACAACTTCCAGTAAATATGATGGATATGATAGCAAAGACAGTTTTCTTGTGAGTGATTCATACGAATCGGAATCATGCTCAGCAGAGGGGGGCACCAGTGGGCTATCGGAAGAACAAGAAGAGGAAGAAGAAGAAGAGGAGGAGGAGGAGGAGGAAAGGGCGGGTATAAATGGGCGTAGTCGAGAGAATGAGGGTGTGCGTACTCTGTATTGTTATTTTTGTAGGAAACAAGTGCCCATTGATAGCTTTTCGTAGAGGGAACAATCCGACCCCAAGTATGGTATAAATAGAAGGAAATGCTTGAAGCATTACTATGGTGATCAAGAGCACTACATTGATGAGTTGGAGGAGCTGGTAGAGACGCAGAAACATGAATTGAGCGAAGAGGAGGAAGAAAACAAAGTCAAAACTCCAACTTTGTCCTATAGCCCGGAAATGCCCAAGGAGATTGCGTTAGCAATGCTTGACCAAAAGCTAAATTTTGGCGCCAATGCAAATATGACCTACAGGGAAGTGAGAGATGGAATGCCCTCCTATCGGGATCATGTACTGAGTTGTGAGTTTCTCAGTGGCCCGAAGAAATTACTCCAGTTGTGGTTGCAGTCCCCCATTGGACGCAAAGAAGACTATGCATCAGATGGTGATTTCATTGCTCGTGACGATGAAAACAGTGGAAGCGATTATTCAGAAGAAATAAGTGATTCCCAGGACGAGTCTCCGTGGTCCGATGATGCGGATGAAAGTCTCAAGGGTGGTACAAAGAAGAAGGGAAGGGTCAAAAAACGCTCTATCGCTCGAAAGCTTGAGCTTGATGAAGAAATTGCGCAAGAGTGTGCAGAATTGCAGGAAGAGGCCTTGGC
>PDIM01000070.1:198413-213693 GCA_002811675.1 Ichthyosporea sp. XGB-2017a | reverse complement strand
TTTAGTTTTCAAAGTTTTCCAAAGTTTTTGTTTTTCTTTTTTTTTTCAAATATTTCATTGAGATTTGAATAATAACAGAATCAGCATTTTGCTTTGCGGCTGCGTTTTGCTCGACTTACGTATCTCTAGAGCGGACTGCCAGAGTGTAAAAGAGCTTAAATCTTTACCCCACACACGCACATTGAAGCTAGCTAGCATCGATTTTTGCTTAAGCGCGCATCATGTCATGATTGACGGCATGCAAGCAATTATGAAAGGATAATTGTTTGACGTAAAGCTAATTTCCATAACGAGAAAATGGTTTCCTACTTCATAGTAATTTATAATTGGATTCAGATAATTACTACATAACCGTAATGGCAGAATGGAATTTGGTAATAATTCGGACTTTGAAAGAATTCCTATAATCTCATCATACATAGAGTGAAAAGCCTTTCTACTAGTCTCGGACGCGGTCGATTCTGGAGTTATAATTGAGTTTTGGGCGGGTCTGTAATACCTTATAAGAAACATGCAGTTCTTCCCCTGGTGAAGCAATAATGATAGGAGGGCCCTCCTGCTAAACTGCACACCAAAGAAATATGTGCAGAATCAAAACCAAAAAAAAAAAAGGCATTTGTAATAAAACAAAACAAAACAAAAAAAAGGAATATTTGTATGGAATTTTTGTATGAAAGTTTTGTATGGAATTTTTGTATGGAATTTTTGTATGGAATTTTTGTATGGAATTTTTGTATGGAATTTTTGTATGAAAGTTTTGTATGAAAGTTTTGTATGAAAGTTTTGTATGAAAGTTTTGTATGAAGTTTTGCTATGAAATTTTTCTCGGGGCGTTTTCCCTGATTTTTGTATGTGAAACAATTCGACGCTGCTTGTTTTTTTTTTTATTTGGCTTGTGTTTTCTTTTACAAATCAAACAAAAAACTGCAAATTGAAGCAAAGTGTGAAGTGTGAAAATTTTCAGGGAAAATCTCTTTGTCGCAAAGCGCCATTGCGAAGAATACGTTGCCTTTGAATTGATCACGTGAATGCTGTGGACTCAAACTGCAGTAAAAAGATGGGTAGTTGGAGTACCATGCCTGGAGCATAAGCTGAGATTGTGGAGTTTAGCATTACCACAACAGCGATGGATAGCGTTTCTAAGTGGCGAGCAGAGAGTGTCACGGGATGGGGAAAGGGAAGTGGGAAGGGATGGATTGCGCACGAATCGGTTTGGGAGGGTATTCAAATGTCGGACAAAATGGGGTCGGGAGGGAGCTGATTATATAGATCAGTTTTGTAAAAAGTTGGAGGGATTGGATCGGTTGTATGAAGACGGAGAGCAGATTGGGGGCTCGTCTTTTGCACCTTCTGGATTGACATGGAAATCAAAGTTGCGCAGTTTAGTTCCTGTACATACGGTGAATGAACTTTTGGATAATTTGAGTGAGAGTGTGAAACCGATTAGAGGACAAGATTATAGTTGTTACAGCCTGTTAGAAGCTCTCACAGAAATAGGAAATGATGAGCGTACAGGTGCTATTAAGATTGAAGATGTGTTCCATTTATCTCACGTTAATTCAAGTGATATTTTCAGCAATGCCAATGCCACAGTACTGCCAGGAAATTGCATTGATGCAAAGCCTTCCTGTTTTAATGATCTCAACACTTTAAAGTCTATTATTGGCCCACAAAAGAGATTTGATATCGAGTTTGGGGGCACTTATAATCATTCAAAGGGAGGAAGTGGTTCTGTATCTGTTGGGACTCAAGGTGTGGGGGAAAGATTTATCAAACTTCCTGTTTCGTTTGGTTTGTACAGCCAACTTTGCTTAGAAAGTAAATTGCTATCCAATACGCTTTGCAGCTTAGTTGGAAGCAGGAGTAGTGGTTTAATCGATGACAAGTTTAAATTTAGTGACAGGGCTGCGAAGGTTTGTTCTAGTAAAGTGGCGGAACTTCATAGAGAAGAATTGAATGACCTTTTGGTCAATTTATACCCATTATATTTGCATCTTTACTCCGAAAGAAACACCTCAGACGTGAATGCATATCTTGCACAGAATGAGCTCCCTGAGACTGTACGAAAGATTTTATTTCCTTCAAGAAGCAAGGAGCTGAAAAATGCAAGCAAGAAGAAATTTATCGAAAATTTTTGGGTTGGTCCCGAAGGCTCAATCTCCCCGTGTCACAAGGATCCATACAATAATTTTTTATGTCAGCTATCTGGTGCGAAATATGTCCGCTTGTATGCACCAGAGAATCAATCAAGCCTGTACCCTTACCGAATGAGGACGAGAAAGAATACGAGTTCAATTGACATCATGACCTACTATGGTGATCTCAAAATGAGCGATGGTAGCCTGAGATATCCGCAGGCCGGAAAGGCACCTTATATGGAATGTATACTGCAACCTGGGGATGTATTGTTCATTCCTAAGCACCACTGGCATTATGTTCATTCCCTTTCCTACTCGGTGTCTGCGAACTTCTGGTGGACTTAGTTTGAAGGGGGTGTAATAAGACGAAAGGGGATTAAGGAAACTCCATGTATAATATATGCCAGTCGGAAATTAAACTTTGAACATGAAAGTGAAAGTAAGCTTTTATTGTTGAACTGCTTTCTTACTGAAAGCGGCACATTAAAGTGAAAAGAATTTGTTCTGGAATTTTTGTACAGCAGAGGGAAGATGGTTTATCAATGCATTTACATTTTATCTTTCTCAAACACAAATACCCACTTGAATTACTTCCTAATCAAGGGTGTCATGTCTTGAGGCGTCTTCTTATTCTTACTGCCCTGTGATTTACCCTGACCAATCTTCATGGAATATTGGATTTGCGCAGAATCCAGCGGCATCAGCATCGAACCATTAAGCATATTTATAAACTGCGTTTTTCAAAAAACTCGAAGGTCTTTGTAAGTCTTATATTATTTTGGATTAATGTAAGAAATCGATATTTCCCTGTAAATTTAATCTTTAACAATAGTTGTGATTGCAAAAATACCAGCTTCTCTCTGCGCCTAATTTTTTGTCAAACAACATACATTACGGCTCCATTCATTGAAACCCACATAAGTCAAGATACGAGTGCGGCTTTTTTCCGCAATTTTATCAGTTTTCCTCGATACTATATTACTGTAATAATATCAAAAAGAAAATGAACAAATAAAGCATCATAAAGCAGGAAAAAGTTCAGAAATGAGTATAACTTCCCATGAAAATTGCAGCAACTAGTCATGCCGCTCGCAAATTAACATAACGCATCATACAGCGCTGCATTACGTACGCGCGTGTAATTCCCGAGGGTAATTTCCTCGTACATAACGTCTTGGTTCCCATTAAATAATTCTCTACTATTTTACGTAATAAACGTGTACTTGGGGAGCTGCACTATCGCTTTAATTTAGTCTTTTATCACAACATGACTTCCTCCGCGTTTAACTTTTTATTCACCTATACATAAATTCTTTTTCAGGGAGCGGCGCCCTGTTCT
This sequence comes from Ichthyosporea sp. XGB-2017a, assembly GCA_002811675.1. Lineage (NCBI taxonomy): Eukaryota > Ichthyosporea > Dermocystida > Chromosphaera > Chromosphaera perkinsii. The sequence goes on along the minus strand of PDIM01000070.1, from coordinate 210,216 downwards.
TTTAAATTTAATTGGGGAGTCGACTTGGGGGCTTTTTTTTTTTGTCCAATTTGTAGGGGATTATTTTCTAAATATAACTCTCGTCGACTTTATTTGCTTACGCGGTGCGGACGTGCGGTAAGCTACACGTCTGACTTGCCTTATAAATTTGTCATTTTTACATCTCAAACTAAACTTAAACAGTAGACGCAGACGAGGAGATGCAGTGGACGATGTGAGTGTTATGTACTGTAATTTATTAGGTTGTGATGAACACAATTTGCATGACATCTTCGTCGGGAATATCATCGAACGAATACTTTCAGGAAGAAGTGTGACATACTATACTTAAGGCAGTGGATGTGGAGTTAACCAGACATTTAACTCGGATATATAATGCTTGTTTTTACTCTTAGTCAGTAACCAGAAATTATTGTTTTTACATAAATATTAATCAACTAATCAACTATTCAAGTAAAACAACTAATCAAGTAGCCTCAAATCAAACGAAAACAAACGCAATAATGTTTCCCATTGTAGATTCAAAATTGTCTAAAGCTGTCATCTCCGACTTGAAAGCATGTAAACACCCTAACAATGATATTGGGCGCAAAAAGAACAAAGGCAATAAGGAGGATCAGGAAATGTGCCGAGGACTTCTATCCGATAACTGCTAAGCAAACGTTGAGCAAGCAAAATAAGAGACGCAAACATCGAGTGGGTTTCTATCGCATTCCTTTTTCTTTTGGTTTTTGGGGTTTTCTTCGTCACATTCCGAAGTCACATTCTAGTCCGCTTCCTTTTCACGTTCTTGTTCAATTCACTAATACTCCTGCGAGAAATAGACATTCTCCTATCCCTTCAACACATCACGAAATAAAGCCATCTATTTAAATCTTCAATGTGAAAGTCGGATACACTTCCTCGCAACAAAAATGCAAATACAGGTCGACGTTGGCAGTTTTGAGAACGAATGAAGTCCTCCTACCGTCCATAAGTATCAGCTCTCAAGAACACAGAAACTTACTTTAATATTTGAGGATTAGCCTGAAGTGTGAAGCACAGACAGGGAAAATCCAAGCAAACAGAGTGCCACTGAGAACAAAGATATGTACTGTCCCAAATGTTATCACAAATGCCAAGTTCTCTATATCTGCCGCTGCCCGCTTGAGCTTTGCTTTTCAGTTGCTAGAGATGAATTCCATCAATTGACATTTACAGGGGTAAAAAATGACTTTGGGAGGTTGTAATTGCATGTTCAAATTGGTATATATGAGCCAACGAGCGAGTTGGTACAGCCCTTGAAGGGGTTCCAATCCAAAGATGTGGTTGCTAGTTTGAATTTCCCTTTGACAGCTCCAAGTAATACCGGCGTGAAGACGTTTTGGCACACCACAGCAGCTTAAAAAAAAAAGACTTTGGTCGACGTTTAATTATAACTCCTTTTTTCGCGCCAATTATACATAATATTGAGTATGCGCGAGTACTTCCATTCAGCTGCAAAGAGGAAAAAAAAAAAAGCCTTGGACAAACACAAAATTACACTTCGTTTGAGTGTTTGGCAAGAGAGGAGGCAGCTGTTCTGTTTGTGCTTGGACAGCTGTGGGGCTGGGACAGTTGAGGCTCGTCCCTGTGGCTGGGCAGTTTCCGGGCAACACGTGGTAGGGGTTGCTCTTCGATTGAGACTGGCCTGTTCCGCCTTGGTCGCGGGTGTTGCAGTTTTTATTTCTGTTGAAGCAGTCTCGAGCTCAGAAGCACTACAAAGTGCCACAAATCCCTATAAAACCATCGATTAAGGAGTGAGGTATGACATAGAGTCAGTCCTCAACAAGCGTCATCAAGGGATCCATAGCACATTTTTTTATTGCCTTCAGCCAATCAGAATCAAAAATTCAATCCTAGCTACTAAATATAGTAAAAGAGGTTAGATTTTTTCGCATTTTTAATATGTAAATTACGTATAAAATCACCGATCAAAGAGTGAGGTATGACATAGAGTCAATCCTTATTAAGGGATTTATGAACATTTTTTTATTGCCTTCAGCCAATCAGAATCAAAATTTCAATCCTAGCTACTAAATATAGTAAAATAGGTTAGATTTTTTCGCCTATTTTGTGAAATGATTTATCCTCAAACGAAGATGTTACCATCACAAACGTCAGCAAATGTAGGTGTTATTGTGAAAAGCTCGTAAGCCTAGCTTCTCACATTATCTTTTTTAGTTTGAAGAATGGAGACGTAAGAGTATTCAGTACAGTTCATCTTGTGTACGCAGGTACAAGTGCAAGTGGTTTTGGAGCACGTTTCTCTCTTTCTATAAAAGCAAAAGAGTTTCAAATCCACTGTCGGCAGAAGCAAAACGTTAGGTACAGAAAGTAGCAAACTAACAAATAACCAGAAGTAAATCAAATCAAGAACAAAAGAAACACCAAATCAAAAATGTTCCCCATTGTCGATTCAAAACTCTCCAAAGCTGTCATCTCCGATTTGAGAGCGAGTCAAAAGCCTGATAATCGAGCGAGCTTGCGAGCGATTCCTCCTTAGTGATCGACAATTTAAATACACTTTTAGGGCGTCCTCTGATTGGCTCCTGGAATTTGCGCTACTATCTATAACCCTAAAGAAGAAAATGGCGAGCGAGCCGACCTTTAGGTCATTGCAATTTTGATATTGGGCGTAAGAAGAACAAAGGCGATAAGGGGAACCTGGAAATACGTCAAAGACTCCTTCAATTCACAAGTTTCTAAGCATAAAAGGAAATAAGGAAAAGAAAAAAGACAAAGATGATTAAACGGAGCTTCGCTCGCATATTTTTGCTTCGATTTTACTTCCTTCTGCTAAACACATACATTTATTTGAAAGCATTCTCACGAAAAAATAGAGATACTCCTATTCCTTGAACAAAACACCAACTATATAGTTAAATAAAAACACCTATTGAAATCTCAATTAATGCGGAACCGAAAAGTCCTTGTGAGTTGTCCCTTTTGAGAGAGCACTCTTTGGGAAGAGAACTTGTCAAATTCAGATCCGACAAGAATCATTTGACCCTGTACAACTTCATCTACACTGATTGAGGATATCGACGGCATTGTGGAACATTCATTCGCAACGGAAATGTACAATTGAGTGTCAGGACTGCCGCCTTTGACGACGAATGAAGTACTCCATTCTTCCATAAGGGTCGATAATGAGGAGTTGTTGGCAGCTGGGGAGACTGTGCGAGTGACTTCAAAGGAAGCCGAATCACTCTTTCCGTTGATTCCAAGTGAAACGGTTTTGTTGGAGATCAAACTGGAACACGAGTCCTGGCCACTTTCTGATGGAGTCGAAGATTTTGACTGGAAACTAGCCGATCGAATATCCACTGTTGAATGCAAACTGCCTCCGCTTGTGCTGTGGCTATTACTTTGGTGAGACGAGCACTCAAAGCTTGTGAATGGCTTTCCATTGTTTTTAGTGGCAGTACGAAACAATTCAACCATAACATCACCATTAGCCGCGACAATAGAGGCTTTTGTTGTGCAGGAAATAGGAACTTTCATGACGGATGGTTTGAACTCGGTTGAAATTCTCATGTTGGGCTTAAAGTAAGCATAAGTTAAGTCCTCTATCTCAATATCGCTTTCTTCGTTTTCAACTTCTCCCTGATAATATTTAGATGGATCTTTGCCGGTAAGGTCGTCTTGTTTAAAGAACTTTGCTTTCACAATGGTCGAAGAACTTATGCTTTTCTTGCTCGAATCACCCCCGTTGGACTCTAAATATACATTTGGGGTACAATGGAAAGTTTTTGCCTGGCATGCCCATTTGCTTGAAGACTGGACAATGTAACCACGCAAAACAGCCTCAATAGACATCAGTGAACAGAAAGAATATCTATCGGAATTTGAATTGTCATTGGGCTCAGTAACGAAGTTGTAACTCATCACATAGTAATCTGGAGAAGCAGGAATTTTCTGATGGTCTTTCAACTTAGACAGTTTGCACAGGTCGTTGTAGTGAGGACTGTACTTATACCCATAAGGCAGATGCTCGGTCATATCATGTGAAGCACCGGCAATATGACCGAATTCATGAGAAATGATATGTCCATAGTGTCCACTGGTCAGCATTTTAGGATCATCTCCGATGCTCACCCAAAAGCGGTTCGACTTCGAATAGCTCCGAGGATGTCTACCAGAGCAAATACCGCCAAGCTCTTGAGCAAGACCCCCAAGGCCCAATCCTTCCGGATTGTAGTACTTTGAAAAATCCAAAAGCATGGCTATAGCGCAAGGCCGTTTGGTGCTTCCAGTCGCCCCAACAAACCCGTCCCAGTCTTGCTTAAAGAGATTATCCATTGCGCCAAGGTGATTGAGATAACGTGTGTGTTTTTTGCTCAAATAACTGTAGGAATTTAAACCATGCTCAGGGTGGACAAAGCGAGTAATTTCCAAGTTATAAGTCTGCCCACCCATAACAGTTTGAGTATTTCCAGCTTTGACCGCACTATTGACATGCTCGACCATAGATTTGATTTCTGCCAAAATGTTTTTCCCGGTTCTCTGGTATTTCATATGGACATCGTAATCCACAACAAAAGCAATATCACAGTACATTTTTTTAGTTGCTTGTGCTCGTGGAGCGTAGCTGGGACTGAAAGGACATTGACGAAGATCCTTCCATCGCGCATCGTTGAATGAGGGCAGGGAACGGGTACCAGAACTAAACGGTTGGTGTTTCTGTTCCTGTGCTCTGTCGCGCTCCTGGGTATCAAAGGACATGGAGTTTTGATTGGCTGCCGAGTGGGCCTTTAATGCATCCTCTTCATTATCGAAAGGTACCTGAACAGGGGAAAGCACGCCAGGGGATAGAGGCACAGACTCCTCTGAAATTGTAGAGGGGTCGATGATTTCTATTTCACTAGAAGCAAGTACTACTGGAATAAAGCACAGGCCGATTAAAGAGCTGATCTTTATTTTTTTCATTTTTTTTTTTGTTCTTTTTTCTTGCTATCGCTGTTGTTGTGCAAATGAGCTCTGAAGAATTGAAGCAAACGTTGGTAAGCAGCTCCCCCTTTTATACACGCACCTTGAAGCTCACCACATGCTTCAGTGTGCAAAAGGAGTCTTAAAACTTCCAAAACGGTCATGTCTTAGTAACAACCTTGGCAACCGGTTTTCTGCCCCTTCAACTTTTACTAATTTTCTCTTGTTGTCAGTTACACGTACAGAGGGTTGTTTAATAAATTATCCGCCCAAGTGCCGGATCCAATGCCTGTGGTTTTCGCTTTCCTCTTTATTTCCAAAACTTGTGCACAGTTCCAAAAACGTGAGTGGAGGATTGTCTCATTACTCAAACGTTAGTGTACATGGCAAAACCGGAATGCAGCTCAAGACAAGAAAAGCACAATATTACGCCACAATCCATGGTCATTAACTGAAACAGAAAGAAAGGTAAAAAGTTAAAGACCCTCTTTATATGACTAAGAAGAGGTGGAAGCATCGGTGAGCGTAAACGGAAAAGAACTACATAATTAAGACTTCTGTTACATTGTCGGTTGGGGCATTGCACAACAACAACATCGACAGAGAAACGCATCATCGGGGGAAGAAAAGGTCGGGTATGCCTTTCAAATACATTGCGGTTGCGCAATATTCCCTATTGAGTGAAAGAATAGCTTAAGAAGAAATTTATTCTCCGCGCTGCTTAAAATCTCGAGGCGTCACTGACTAAGGCCAGGAAAATAAAGAAGAGTACTGTTATCATTCATTGGTCAATGAAAGGGGCGTTGGTTCTTTGCAGACTTGTAAAGCTATGTGTCATCAGTCCTTAGGGCGGGGTCTCAAATCCCTTTATTTATTTTAACTCAAATGACTAATGAGTAAAGTGCAATGAAGTACATTCCCAAATAGCTTGTACATTGCGGTCTGGATGTTCACTAACGCTCTTTTACCTGTAAATTTATCAGATTTGACAGTTGTGTAATCAACGCGTACGTTATGAAAAGACCCCCTTTTCATTTTGCCTTTTGGGACTAGCTTCAACCAATTACTTCAATTTCCAATTTTAATTGTTAACCCCCAAGAAAAAAACCTCCTTTAGTAAATGGATCGTGCTGCAAACCGCCCTTGTTGGCGAAGAGAAGCCCACTAAAGCTCTCTCATCCTCATATACCCATGCCTTGCTCTCATTTCAGTTTTTCACCGCATTTGGTATCAGCTTCACTGTGTCCTTGGCTTTTGAAGTTGCTCGCGAGCGCTTGGGATTTCGGAACCTACGTGCGAATCCAATGCGACAATCACATGACCCAAGAAAGTGAAATGTAGATGAACGTGAGTTGGACAAGAATGCATTATGTCTCTAAGCTTCAGCGGCTTTCCATAATATCCTTGCTCCCGCATTTCTGCTTGTTGCATTTTGATTTTGCTTATTTTCTCCTCGCCCCGCGCGAGAAAATTGGGGAGGTTTTCTTTGACTACTGACTGCATTTCAAGTGCCTGCATTACAAGCGGCGTACCATTCTCTCACACGATTCATCTTTTTTTTTAATGGTGCCCACACCCTAGCACGCGCGCATTGTGCGGCATAGGAATTGTATCGCAATTGCAAGAGAAATACTTGGAATTGCGAAACCAAAAAGGAATTGTGAGAAGCTAGCTAGGCTTCTACTGTTCTAGTTATTACACTCATGATAAGGGGGTCCCATCACATTTCAAACAATAGCATGCACCACCGTCGTCGACGTCGAGACACAAGTCCGAGAGGCCGAAAGGAACTCAAAACTGTATAATAGTCGAAATCGCGCGTGGAGGACAAATAAAAATGACAAACGAAAAAGAATAAAGAAAAAAATCTCTTTAGAAAAGAAAAAAACAACTTGTTGCACTGCTTGAATCGTACGTGAACGAAGCCAACGTCTCTGCATGGTCACGTTATAATCAGAACTATTCATTCATTCAGGTACAAAACATCGCGAACGACAAAACTACTTCATATATTCTCAAGCTCTTAATATTCTAATTCCCGTTAACAAGAGGACCCTCTCGCTCTGCCTGCCAGTTGAGTGTTGAAAGCCCATCTACACTGCTAAATTACACTTCTTGAATCTGCATGTGGGCTATATCATTGGCCAAACCTAAAAGAAATTGAACCTGTTTTGATAGATTCAATCTTGTTTATGTAATTCTCAGTATTATAAGTTGCACATGTACAAAGGCACCAAATATATATAATGGAAGTTCTTCTGGCACTCATTATGATCCGGGCAAGTACCCGTGTATTATATATAGCGTAACCTCGGCTCCACACCACATGTCGTTATTTGAATAGTGCGTCCAAGTGTGCGTGTGCATATGGAAGACAAGTATAAATAAGAGGTTCATGCTGTGTTCTTGTTTGTGTTGTTCATGTGCCTTGTGTAGTTGAAAGCTGTTGAAAACAAAAAAGGTCTCTTTTGATTTTGATTTTGTAGAATAGTCCTTTTTTTGGAGATGTTGTTTAAGAATAATATTTACTTTATGCTGTTGGGTTTGGTAGGAGCCTCAGTCATTCAAACAGTTGCCGCGGAAGAAGCTGAGGATTGTGGAGCAGAAGATCTCGGGGATTATTCCGAGTCTGCTCACATTATTGGTCTGTTTGTTGTCTTTGCTGTATCTTCACTCGGTATTTTTACGGTGCTTTTTCTTGGAGAAAAAGGAACCAGCCCAATTTTCGCAAAAGTTTTCCAAGTAACCAAATGCTTTGGTATTGGTGTTATCATTTGCACTGCATGGATTCATTTGCTTCCTGATGCGTTCGAGCAGTTTTCTAGCGACTGCCTGAAGGGTGGCTGGACAAGATACGGAACAAACTATGTCGGACTCTTCGCTCTGATTGCTGCATTTCTTATTCACGCCATTGAATATTATTCCATCACTAGAGGATCCAGTGAAGAAGTCGTGTGCGAAGACTGTGCTGATGAAGTGGGAAAGGCCCATTCAGCGTATGCTACAAATCAAGATAAAGAAAAGGCAATTTCGGAATCTGGATCTGAAGCCACGGAGAAAAGAGACCATGTTTCCATTCTGATTGTTGAGTTTGGCCTTCTTGTTCATTCGGTTATTATTGGTCTCGATTTGGGTATTAGCGACAATGACACCTTTTGGACGTTGCTGATTGCCATTTGCTTTCATCAGTTGTTCGAAGGAATGGCCATTGGCTCTTTGTTGACGTGCACCGACATGAAGCGAAGCACCAAGGTTCTGATGAGTTTGTTCTATCCACTTACCACCCCAGCAGGTGTTGCTATTGGGATTGTTGTTAGAAAATCTTACAACGAAAACGCCCAGGGAATGATATTATGCCAAGGCATCTTAAACTCCCTTGCTGCTGGTCTTCTGATGTACTCTGGTTACTGTCAGCTGATTGGAGGGGAAATTAATAAGTCGAACAAGTTTGCTACCTTTTCGAGAACAATGAAGGCTATGTGCTTTTTCGCAATGTACTGTGGAGCAGGTGCTATGGCACTGTTGGGTTTGTGGGCATAAACTCAAAGAACAGAAAGAAAAGTAACTGGGGGAGGGTGTGAATAATAAAGATACTGCTCTTTGTTCATAAGATGAAAATTACTTTTGTTTATTCTGAGCTTCTTTTTGCTGCCGACAGTTCGCGAACAGACTCGTACGTCGAGCAACGCATGTGTTGTCAGCCACAGATCATTTCTACAAAGTGATTTTTGCAAAAGAATGCTCAAAAGTTTGCTAGCAGGCGATTCAAAAAAAGGATACAAAGGGACGAAGGAGAGTGAAAGCAAAAGGGGGGTGGAGAAGAGTTGGGAAATTGGGATTCAATAAAGTGAGATATATTTATATTTGAATTTCCTTGTGGTTTCCACTTAATGCTTCTCCAAAAGACTGGTTTGGTCAGTTTCCTTTGCATAGATTTCCTTTTGGGCTTTTGCTTTTCTGGCAATGACACTAATCATATGCGTAGATGCCGAGTCGAGTGGAAACATGTTTTCAATCTGTTTTACATAAATATTATGTCTGATTGAATGACAAAAAAAAAAAAGAAGAAGAGCAACTTTTCTTGATCTTGATTATCAAAGTATTCTGTTTCTCTTTGTCTGCTTGGCGCTTTGAGGCTCGTATTTATACACTTCGTCGAATAACGAGTTTACTTTGATCCCAATACAAAATGCAAAGACCTAAAAGGTCGGCTCCCTCGAAATATTCTTCTTTAGGGTTATGTGTGGTAATGCAAATTCGAAAAGCCAATCACAAGACGCCCTAAAAGCGGATTAACACTTCACTGGCGCAAGCAGCTCTGGCTCGATAATAATTCCAGGTTATTTTTGAAACAGTCAGCTGGGGAGTGACTGAAAAATCCCCCATGCAAGAAATTTGACTAGGGATACTAATTTCATTGTACGAAATGAAGCTTGATGTTTGTATAATATATTTGACGAATTAGAAGCTGAGCATGAGGGAATGGGAATGGGAACAACATCACATGAGAAAATTCTTAATTTTGATGGTTTATTTTTTGCTTTTACGTCAAGCTATTCAATGTGTACAGTCTTGTTGCCCTTACTCTCACTCTTCGTGGATTGTTAAGGAATTCCAGTTAGAGGCTACTCAACGGAAAATTTTGTTATTGTCACGCGTGACATTCTCAAGCAGGTCATGTTCCTGAGTTTTCATGATTATATGTTATGTAGTGACAGTTAGGGAATTGATCAGGTTCCATTTGAAGCACAATAAATGGGATGGATGAATAACCAAAAGTCACACAAAACCAGAAACATGAACACGCGTAAGATTGCTTTCTGGATGCGGTCAGAGACAGATTTTATTTTTCTTTGTTTTTTTTTTAAAGAAACATAGAGAACTTCATCTTCTATGTTTAAAAACATAAAAAGAAAGATAAAGTCCTCTATGTTTAAACACAAGGAAGTTCTAGATATCCTTGTTAAAAGAAAGGTCCGCGTGTGTTCAAGAAATAGAGCACTTATTACATTTCAGAAAAGTTGAGCAAGGAGATTTCGGATTTGTGTTTAAGAGAAGAGTTTAAGCTTTTAAGTTTCACGAGCATCATGCGCCCACAGGAAGCGTACCCGGTACCTGGCGAATTCCACTTTGATCCAGGGATTTTTAGTTGCCCGCGCTACCAGCTTATTGATACTATTCATCGCAACGAACATTGGCACCTGCTCGGTCTGACCCGATATGAAGGGTGCAAACCGACCTCCCTGCCCAGGAGGCCTCGCCGTTTTATCCGGGTGAGGTAGTGCAATGTCAAATTGGGTTAGTCAAGACTCTCCAGGTTTTTGGGGCTGATAGTCTTTAGAGGCTTGGTGGCTCGAGGGAGGGTTCGGCTGGACAACTTGTAATGTTAGTCCCCCCTGCTCGTTTACCTCGGATCTGCTAAGATCGATTCACTCCAGGTCGCTACCCCGTGCGCCCGTGGTTGCCATTAACCCTGTGGCTACCATTTGTCCCAGACGGCCAGTCGACACCTTTCTTGGATCCGCCTTGGCCACCTCTTTGAACCACACGTCGACATTGTCAGGTAACTCCTTCACTATAGGAATCGGGCAATCAAAGGAGAAGTATTAAGTTTTAGATTCGTTTTTTAAATTGTTGTTATTTGAGTTTAATGTTTGAAGGAAGAATAAATAAAAATATTGCTAACCGAGAAAAAGCAACAAAAGGGATAAAGGAAAAGACAGGAGGTTTCAGACAATAGGGAGGTTTTTCTCAGAAAGAAAAGGAAATGTGTTCTTGACACCTCCTTTTGCTTTCTACTTATTGTTTTCCCAAAAGTCTGGTTTGGTCATTTTCTTTCATAGGAGGTTGCTTTTGGGTTTTTGCCTTTTCAGTCATGACAACAGCCAATTGCATAGTTGCGGAGTCAATGGGAAACATGATTTCTGTCAGGTCTTATATATGGATTAAACTTAATTGATTCTCACTTTTGATGATTTTTTAAATCAAAATCTGCTTTGTATTTTTCTTTTCGAGTTTTTATGTCTTTGGTGTTTTTTGTTAGTAACTTGAAATTCCTATTGTAAGTGAGTTCATTGTTCACTTTATATACCCTTGCAGCTTTTAAGCAGGAATTTGTGATGTTGCGTAAATTGCATACAAACTGCCTCGCAAACTGCTCAAGTCGAGACAAACCGCATCTACTTCTCCGCTCATTCTCGGACAATTTGATACTATTCCTTCTAGGTAATGGGAAAAACTTGTGGAAAATATCGCCTAAACACCTGTGTCACTTCTGCTAATCCCATATACGTAATATCAACGAGCACTAGCGATAACAACGGTTAATCTGAACCCTTTCAAAAGCGCAGCAAATGCTCAAACCCTTGTGGCGGATGGCCCTGCATTTGTAACGGTTTCGAAATTCTGGTACGCCCCTTAAATATATTATTTCCATGCGTTACTAGAGTCTAGACCATATCTACAATGTATTTGCATGTCCTCAACCTTTCTCGAATGCGTATCAGAGCATCGAGGATTTGACAAGGAGTCTCTCATCTGCAAAACATCATTCGCAGCAATATTTTAAGGGTATCAACAATTTTTGCGGCACTAGATTTAATTAAATAAGTATATCTCTGAAGTACAGCTACAAGTACTACATTGCCATAAGCAGCCAGCTATGTGCTAGGGGAGATACTTTATTCTAAATTTGACAATAATTTGACAGGGGCCATACAAGGATTTGATTTAAGGCTCAAGTCCACATGTCACATGTGCCTTGTTGAGATTTCTTTGTTATTCTAGAGCTATGTAGCTGGGTTTGGGTGCGGTAATTAAGCCAGAACTTCATCAAAAACTATTATGTACTACT
>PDIM01000070.1:174289-195715 GCA_002811675.1 Ichthyosporea sp. XGB-2017a | reverse complement strand
CGAATATACTTTTGTCGTTTCCGCACCACATTACAATTTAATAGATGCCTCTCTGGATCGATATCTCTATCATGACTCCTTTAACCTTAGGTTTCAATATATCTACTACTCCTTTAAAAAAAAGAAAGGCTTCTGAAAAGGGAAGTTGAGGTATTTAAAATTTCTTCTCCGCAACTTCCTATTGTCCCATCAAATGACACAATCATTGTTCCCACCTATAGCTATTGCATCTTTGTTGAACAGCTGATTCTGCAATAGTCTGGCCAGGCCATCAACTCAACGTCCTATATATATCACATTTGCGGTTTAATCTCGTTCGCGTATCATTGTTTTTACTCATGAGAGTACAGCTAAGATCAGCTTGTTCTTGCAGGTCTTGTACTAGAACTTCATGTAACGCGGTTCCAAATGTAGCGTCCGAGTTCCGACCCGGCCTGGTTCCGACTGACTTGTTATTTAATACGTCTGTAATAATTGTAATTACAAATAATTAGCTAACAGCTAGTAGTTCAAGCTCCTGTGCTATGCACTCATCATGTACATAAGTTAATTACCAACTGCCTATAAACGTTTTAAACACAGCTAAAAAAAGGGGTTTTTTTTTTTTCAAAAGAAAGAAAAAAAAAAAAAAAAAAAAGATTGGTCGCAAATTAAAAAAAGAGAATTATGCGGGTTTGTTCAAAAGGCAAAATTTCCCAGCTGGGCTTTTCTTTTATGAGAAAGGAAAAAAAAAAGATTAGATTTGTTTATCTTGTTTTTTTTTTGTTTGGTTGTTTAAAGGATTTATTTATTTTTGTTTATGTTTGTTGTTTGAAGTGAAGATTTGAAAGAAGGAAAAGAAGAGTGTTATATATATATAAATTGTATAAATACTGTACTCAAGGTTGCACGAAACGAGAAATTATTTAATTTTTTTTTTACAATACACACAGGCACATTACACGCGCAAGTCATTAATACACAATGAAGTTTCTTGTTCTGTTGTTCTCTTTTGTCTTTGCTTTGACGATGAATGAGCTGCGCTCGGAGGCAGCTGTTATGAATCAATTAGTGCCTGAGGATGCTTTTGTTCCCAAGACTTTCTCCGTGTCATTTTATGACGAGCGGAGTGGAAAGGGGGGCGTTGTGGGGCAATGGAGTAATCGCCCTGCATGCGTTCCAGTCATTGGAGAGGATGGCGAAGAAGTAGAGTATCTTGGGCATTTATTTGAGTACCCAAAGCCAAAGCGTATCTCAATTTGTAGATTTAAAGCCAAAGGTTGCCCCATGGATTCTATTGATTTGGTTCAGTGTCAATTGAGCCTCTTCTTTTCCTATGATAAATGGACTATTACGAAATATCCAGGCACTATTTTGGAGAACCTGAGTGCGTTCCAGTATAAGCATCAAGAAGGGGTAGAGGGTAGCTCCCCTGCGAAGCTTGAAAAGGTACATTTTCCTAAAGGAAAGACGGGAAAGAAGCAGTGTGGAGGTGAGGCTGGAAGCGCTGTAACTGTCCACGCAGCGGGTTTGGATCACAAGGGGGAATGTAAAGCGGCTGGGGAAGATGAAGTTGTGCGTACGACTATTGTGAATCATGACGGGAAGAAGTGGATAAAGCATGAGCAGTTTTCTAATAATAGTGGTGCTGCTGGTGATGAGGAAAGCATGGATAAGACTAGAGCAGAGTTGCAGAAAATGTGTGAAAGCGCACCAAAAACAGAGGGTAATAAGACTCTGAAGGGGGTAATGACGAGTATGATTAGATTGGATACATGCACTCATGTCATCGCTGAAGATGAACTGGAAGTATTTGGTCCTTTCTTCACTATGTCTGTTCAAAAGTAAAGAAGCACCCGTTTCTGAAATTCCCAATAGAGGGCTTTAATATATTCTATGGATGGCTCTCTGGTTCTAGTTTATTGTAGTATTTAAATATCCCATTGCTAAAGTTAACATCTTGTTCTTTCTTCCTCCTGCTTGGCACGCCTCGGTTGTCTGAGACGTGCGCATGTCTAAGCTGTAAAGCCTTTCTCCCTTTTTTGACGTGAAGCACTACTGCTGCTACTACTACGAATAAAAGCGAAAACGATGTAACATCATGTCCTCTTTTCATGTTTAAGTTTTCTAAACTATCAAGTTTTCGTTGCGCTTTGTTTTGAAACAAGTTGGAAAAAAAATAAAAAGGAAGCAAAACTTTTTAAAGACAAATTTTAAAAAAGGAAACATAAAACCAAAAACAAAGAATTTTTTTTTTTTTGTTCTTGTTTTTCTTTTTTTGATTTTTATAATTTTTATTGATTTTATGGTTTTCAGTTGAAAAGAAAGGAGGAAGAGAGAAAAGGTCAAAGTGGTATCGATAGATTTAGTGGAAGCGGTGTTGTGATGTCTTCACATGTTTACCAGATTCTCAAACGCACGGTCCCCTCTCTGAGGCATTTGACGTCTGAAGAGGTTGCTGATTTGCATTGGGAGACAAAGGAGCATATTTTCACTCAGCTGCTGGACGATCACTCCGAGGCTTTTGTGGAGATACGAAAGAGGGCTGTTAGTGGTGCAAAGGGTGATTATTCGAATGTTGATACAAAGGGAAATCAACGCAATACCCCAACTCGTGGGATAGTTGGTGGTCGAGGTAGTTTGTTACGGGATGTGGATGATTGTTATAGTCAAGTGTATCAGAATGCCTTTTGTCAGTCTGTGTGTCGCGTAGCTCGTGATTCAGCGGGTATTGAGCTGTACTACCCGATCTACGGAAGGGAAATTCGGGGTAGTGATTTGGTGAATAACCGGCAAGCGTGTTATTTCTTAATGAAAGCGTTAAGTGAGAAGATTAACGCTGATGCTAAGAAAAAGAAGAAGCGTTGTGTGAAAAAAGTGGCAGCACCAGCTCGAATTGGAGAGCCAAGCCCCGATCTAAATGAGAGTGCAGCAAGCGTGGATAAAGACACAGCTGTGCAAAGAGATTTAAAATATGTTAGGGATTTAAAAGCACCCGAGAATTACACTCGAACTGCACTTTTTAAAGAATATGGTCGAAAATCTGCCTCTCCTTCGTCCTTGTCGTCCTCATCTGTGAAGAAAACGGAAATGGTGAAGTCACGCGCGAAAGGTTTGCGTAAAGAAACTTTGGGTGCTGGGAAGAAACAAAGTGATGGTCAGTGTGATGGGAAGGGGCGGCGAGTGGAAGTGGAAGAAGCAGGGGGTGATTTAGAGGAACAAATGCTTGCTGATATCCTGTGCAAAGCAGAAAAGGAAGGGGAAGTGTTGTCGCAAAAGGAGCTGGCAAAGCGATATGTGGAATCACAGCGGGATTTATTTGTGTACAGGCGGCACGTAGCGGAGATGAGAGAGTTTTGTGAGTATATTGTTCGTCATGGCGGTGCAATTGAAGATGCCGGTGAAAGAAAACCAATGAAAGAGGTCACGAGAAAGTTAGATGACCTAAATCGGGTGCGCAAGAACCGGTTTATTCTTGCTCAAAGTTATGAAGTTCATTTACAAAACTCAGTTCTGTTAAAATCTCTCGCCCATCGTGAGCGTACTTTGGGGGATATTGAGAATAGTGTTTGCCAGGCACTTGGGCTACTCGAAGTAAAGGAAAATATCGCCGAAGAATCGGGCAATTGTTCTGATCCAGTGCAAATGAAAAGTGTCATGGGAAAGTTAAGGAGGCAGCTAAATGAAGTAAAATGCGACGGAGGACTTGGAGGGGATGTGAGCTCGTTAATACTTCCGCCATTTATTTTTGTGGGAGGAGAATGTCAACATAAAGCAAAAGTTTTTGCCCAGCAGAGTGCTCAGAAAGGGAAGGTCTCTAGAAGAACTAGCAGGCCACATTCTAGTTCGCTTCAGAGTGGATTGGGTATGTACAGCGAGTCACCTTATAAGGGGGTTGAAGAGAAGTTGTTTATAATACAAAGGAAATTAGAAGACTTAGCAGTGCAGAACGAATTGCACTGTTGTGATGCTGATGCCGCCGATTCATCTGGAAAGGCAACAACAAGCAAAAGTGGGGCGTCTATGCTTTTAAAAGAAACTAGAAGTTTGGTGGATGAAGCATTGTTAGAAGTTCAATGGGAAATCAAAACCCAAGGGGATGGTGAATCGTGACAAGATGCGGCTAAAAAGGTTTTATTTATGTACAGATAGTTTTAATATAGTAAGGGGCCTTTAAAAGCACAAAGGCATAAGAGTACATACACGACAGGTATATTTGAATAGTTATAGGACAGTGAGAGGAAATTAGCATGCACTATGAATACTTCTTTAGATATCATATTCTTTGTTGCTCAACTGACCAGGGTTGAACAGCTTTTGCACTTCAGTCTTGTTCGGACAGAATGTTACCTCTATCCAAGTGGCAAAGGCACAGCTGGTTTTAAGCATTCGACAGTTCCCATTTGGACATTCAAGAGACTTGCAATCAGAGTCTGGATCCATTTCTTTCCTAATCTGGACCCTTGAGGGGAAAACAAATTCTGTCTCCGCTTTACTTTCAAGGGAGTAACCACTTGATAGGTCGGGATTTGTCCAAAACTCAAAGTGCACTGGGACCAAATTCGCTAATTGTTCTGTTCTCACAATTGGAGTCAAGCTCCACTTTCCCTGTTTGAACCTACTAGAAATATATCCTAAGTTCACAACACTTCCCTGGTCCATTACTACTGCGTTATTTCCCACAAGCTTTCCCCTCCCAAAGTCCTTGCTCTTCAGCTCCACCTGCTCCCTACAGTTATTCATGACTGTAATAAATCCCATATACCTCCAGCTTTCATATGTCTGCTCAGCAGCTTTTTGTATAGTAGAAGACAACCGGGCAGCCCCTCGAATGTTTGAAGGCGCAAACGAAGAGATTGATTTGGCCTCAGCCACTATGGAGCCTGTAAACGTAGGTGTGGTAGAAAAAATTATGGTTCCCATTAAAAGCACACAAAGTGCACCATTAAATACACCTTTGCCTTGCATTATTTAATTCCCTTTCACGCTCTTCAAGCTATTGTTTAATCGAATCTTTAAAAACTTAAACAGGAAGAGGATCTATATTATCACTAAAAAAAAACAATGCAAAGTGACGCGAAAACAGAATTAGAAATAAAGAGCAATTCTTGCAGCCTTTATTTATGTATTTGCTCGGGGAGTGTTGACGTTTGATGCATATAATTGCAATAGTGTAGATGTTCTTCCAGCCTTCCTCACCGGCACAGCACTAATTATGCTATAGTTATACTGTGGGCAGCGGGTCTTTTATCATTGCAAAGAGTGTATTAACAGAGGATGTGGCTTCTCGCGAACAAGAATAATAATTTGATATGGACTGTATATATATGTACGTGCAGACTAGAGTACTGTTTCGAATGTAATCCAATTTGGAAGCTTATATCATTTATATGTTAAAGCTCTAAAGCTCCCCGATTACATAGAAAGTAGAATTGGAAGGAAGCTGCTCAAATTAAAAGGGGATCTTGGCATGTGCATGCGTTACATGTAGAAGTCAATTTCAACATCGGGAAAAGTTCGTTAAATCGCTCGTCGTTGGGGATATGTCCGTTGCGTTGTTGCTATGTGATAAGTGATATCCCTTCCCCCTAAATCCTAATATGCTTGTCATCTGGTAACAGCTTCTGGGTTGTCAACAGGAGTGTAAAATTGTTGGAGTATGAGCTGCTTCGTTACTTTGCAAATAGGCGTTTTCATAAATCAGTTGCCCCTAAAGGCCTATCTTATAAGCTTGGCATGAGCGTTTTAAAATGCAAAGCATTAAAAGTTCCCGGGATTATATATATATTACAAATGTTATATTATATAATAGAAGGAACAAATTCTCCTTCATGTAATCAGCTGCTTGTATGGCAATAAACGTCGACGCGCACATGTGCATGTGTGTATGTAGCAACATTTTCATGTGACCGTGTGTGACAATATATTGACAACTACATGCATGTGAATATACAGTCCGCTAGACTTCCCAAGGTAGTCTAAGTCCTTCGTTTAAAAAATGTTCTTCTTTACCGATTACCAATCTGATGCAATATTATGGACAATAGACGGAAGCCTATAAAAGTACTTTCAGCTACCATATATAACTGAACTGTTTAGTTAAAAGCGATAAAATTTCTACTGGCAATGGCCATGTATGGACGGGCCTAGTTGAAAGTTGAAACTGACCTTCCTAGCGTCTTTCCCGCAACTGTTCTCCCGCAGCTGTTCTTATTGGTTCACTGCCAGCTTATCATTTTGAAACAACATTTTTTTAAAAAATCCGAAACGCGTCAGCTGGTTTGTGGTTCAAATAAAAGCGCGCGTTTTCTAGTTACTGTAACCACGCTCCCTCGAGTCTCCCAATGCGGTTAAAGGCGGTCTGCTTCGTGTTTTGCGTTAGTAATGAATCAATGAGTTGCCTTTTTCGGTTGAAACTATGTAACAAGTTAATTAAGTTTCTTGTCTGATGACGGCCTTTAATTACTGCTTCAAGCAAGGAGAGCGGTTTCCATCTTTCCATGTCTGTGGCTAACATTTCTTTATTTGCTTTTCATAGATGAGCTATTTAACATTTGATGGTATAAAGAAGACTTATGAAATTTAGGGAAGCAGAGAAGGAGGTGAGGGTAGTATCAAGAAAAGAGTGTACGAAGATATCACTGAGGCCACGAGGAAGAATTTCCACTAATCAATTCGGAAGACAGCACAACTGTCCGCTTGGGAGCCAGAATGACTTTTGATGGACCCAAAATTGTTCATAGAATCCACCCTATTTCCGTCTTTCCCTGAGTGTGCAACGCTATATGACGTGATAAAGAGCTTAACACACCGACCCTCAATGTTTTCCCTGGCAAACTCACCACTCTTAGCTCCAGTAAGTGGAGCCATATGGACCCCAACCTGAAAGTATGCTTCTTTATCCTTTTGATGAAAATTGCTTTTATCCCATACCTCTGTCACATCAAAGAGATATTCATTCATTTGTCCACCATCTTGGCCGTCTTGATTGTGAGCATCTCCAACAATATCGTCGATTCCATCAACAAAGCCCCTTACATTATTTACAGGAATCTGTACCTCAGCATATGAAGAGCTTGGAGGAGAAGATCCGGTCGCAGACTCAACAAAAACAGGAGGTGTCATGCTATAGGCCTCAAGCAGCTGTGCCTGTGGCTCATTTCTGAGTACGATTTTTGCAAAACCAACGTAAGGCTTCAGCTTTCCGAGCAAAAACGTATCAACTGCGGGTTCCTTTTCATCTTTGCTCACTTTCTTTGCATATCCCGGTTCCATTACCAAAGGCTCAACAGCAAAGCGACACTGTTTCATAGCCAACAGACAATGATCAGCTTCTTCGCGGTCCTCCTTTGGCCATGTTTTCTTCACTTGAGACTCACCCGCCTCCACATTAGGCAGCACCTGGGCCATGCTAAGCATTGAATCAGAACCAGATCCTCCTCCTCTTTGTCCAATATACCCAAGCCCACCACCAGTCAGAGCATTGCTATTCATACTATCACTCTCTTCTGCAGGAACCGGAGATGCAGTTACCCCATCACGTGGGAATGTAGATATTAAGCTGATGACAAGGAGAACAAGTCCAAGCTTTGAGATTACAACAGTGATTGGCTTCACACGTGATTCTATAATCAAAGCATTCATCTTTTTCTTTTTTTTACACAGACTTATACACACCATACAAAAAGATTATAATTTACAAGTTCAATTCCCTGTCTTCTCCTTCCTTTTCCTTTTTTTTTTTTCTCTTTTCCTGATTACCAAAACCCAAGTCACATACACTTCCTCCTGATCCTCATTCAGTTTTTTTTATTTATACTTTTCTGTTTTGTTTTGTTTTGTTTGTTTCGATTTTTTCCTTTCAACAAAATCTCTCCTTCCTTCTCCCCACAACACCCAACAAAAGCCCAAACAGAGCAGTGGGCACACATTTCTCTCAATAATTACAAAACATAAAAAAATGCCTCTTTCTTTTTTCTTTTGGAAATGATATAAAATAATTAAAATTTATTTAATTATTATTATGGTCAGCCCCTTTTTTTAATTTTCTGTTTGGCCAGCTAATTGCTCAATAATTGTTGAATGTACGAATTCCTCGGACCAACTCGAGCCTCGATCCATCTAACGTCCGAGGAACTTATAATAAATAATAACGCGTCTCATGAACTCTGAAGGGAGTTTCGTGCATGCGCGTTCGGCGTTACTAGGCTCGTTACATTATACATGTACATGACTTTACTGGTACACGAAACTACAGTAATTTATAGCAAAGTTGCAGCAATCGGTGGTGCCCCTCTAGCTATGTAGATCTTTTTGAAATTACGTACACTGTGTAGTGCACCCGCACCCGTTACGCGAGCAATCCAGATCCCAATTACTATGTAGATAATTATAATTAGCAGCTCACGGATAACGTCCTGTACATGTGGCTTGGTGTATTGCAAAAAGCGCCCTGGTTTTTGTTCGCGGTAACAATGAAAAAAACAAAAGCGGGGGTTGGCAAAACTTCTAGACAATTGGTACAACGTTCGGTGTTTATGTCAATCTCCAACAGCTTTCAGTACTGTGCATTGCACATATATAGTGCGATGGGTGAGAAATATACTGTATTTGTGTATGAGTTTGGGACGAATTGTTCACTTCACTTCTGGGGTATCTTCCTCTCTTTCACCAACATTATAAATTACCACAATCTTGAACAAAGAGTAAAATTTTTTTCATGTTTCCAATGAGCATGTTGAAGTGAATAATATTGACAGTATCGGCATACCAGCGCTCGTTGTAATTTTCATCACTCATGTCAATGGAAGCTCCGTGAGGTTGACCCGCATTTCCTACGCTTTTAAGTCGCTCCGCCAAAAGCTTTCCATTTTCACTACACTTGTCAATTATCACCTGCCCGTGTTTAAGAAAGGCAGCCCGTCTGCATCTCTTCTTATCTCTTCTCATAACCCGACTAAGCAACGACAGGTACACAGCAATATGGACCACGATATCCTCAATGGTATGTCTTCGCGCTTCGGCATCATCATCCGACCCCAAATTCCCCTGGGCAATACTCCCAAAAGAAGTGAGAGTTTCCATTGCCCCCCTGTCCTTATCCCCATTACTATCAGCAGCACCCGCATGCGAAAAGAACAGCTTTCTTCGTCCTTTAATAAGCTCTCGCCCGTCCGCCAATAGCATTGAAGACACTCGATGGCTAATCACCATCGTCTCCTGAAGGATGTTCTGGTAGTGATGTCGACTATGGAAAGAACGTATACGGCAACACTCGACTCGCGCCCATTCGTATTTGAAGGAATCACTGAGGAATGTCCCGGCGGCGAGCAAGTGCGTAGTGCAGCGCCCAATGGTGCGAATTGCTTCATCACGCAGAGCGTTTAAGCAAGTACAGTAATCAGTTGAACCATTCCCGTAGATTTTAACATGAGAAAAATTCAAATCTTGTTGCATGTCATGACGATGGCATTTTCGTTCCTGCGTATCACAAACATAATTCCCCATTACCCCATGATCATCCCCATTATAATTGCACCCAGAGGCCCCCTTACAGCCACACATCCTGTCCAGTGTATCTGCTTTGTGCCACAGAAGCAAGGCATGGCTCATTTGATTTAAAGCATAGCATACATTGTCACGATACAGCGCTGTTGAGGTGGTTGGGAAAACAACCAAAGCCACCAGAACGGACAAGACAGCGCCAATCAAACACTCATACGCCCTAGCAAATCCAACGGAAGTAGTATCCCATACAATGGCGTTATCTTGGTAGAAACCGTACACAACAATGGTGAAAGTGACCTGTGTGAACACATACAGGAAAGTCAAATGATGCCAGAAAGTGTAAGAAAGCCAGCAATTGATGCCAGTCCCGATAACAAACAGAGCCACGGTCAAGTAAGGCTTATAGGAGCATGTGAAACAATCCTCGTGTGGGTAAAAGACAATAACAGCGACCAACAGTGCGGAAAGAGCACCCGCAATGGCCCCGAGAGCCCTCATCAAGCCCATAAAGATGACCTTACCAGTAGCGTGGAAGGCCACATTGAGGATTGATGCAGTGACCACGACCCAGATGCCCTTAGTGAGGTTATGTGATATTGGATCAACTACAACAAAGAGAGAAGCGAGGAGCATAGTGACACAGGTCTGGATTGTGTATTTCATGATTTGCTCATAGGTCCTTTGGAAGTCGGCACCTTGGATCTTTATGATTGGGGGTGAGATGAGGGATGATGAGACTGTTGGGGGAGGATCAGTGGTGGCATAGTCGCGGACAAGTGTCTCTACTCGCTGCCAGGTGGACACGTTTGAGCAGCTACAGCAGGGCGGGTCTGGAGTCTCTGGGGGAGGTAGCTCTTTGGGGTTGTGTGGGTCTGTGTCTTTGTGTTGTTGTGATTCATGCATAGCTGGCTGTGTGTGGGAGAGAGAGAGACAGAGAGATAGAGGGGGAGAGAGAGAGGGAGCGTATTAGAGCTGTATCCATTTGATGGAAGATATAAATGATTTATGTTTTAAGATTTGGATTTAGTGTGTCTCATCTACAAAAAAAAAAAAGAACAAAAGAAATAAAAAAAGGGAGCGGCTCCCTGAAAAAAAAAAGGCGCGAAAGTGGGAAATTTTTTAAAGTGTCGAAAAAAATTTGAAATTTGAATTTGTGAAAGCGATTTTCCAAGAAAACGAAAATTATAGCGAACAAATCTTAACTAAAATTCAACTCTGAAAGGGGAAAAAAGAAAGAATGACGTCCTCTGTTCTTTCAGGAAGTGAGATTATCTTAGCGACTCGAATGGCGTTTCCAAGTAAGTAAAAAACCAAACTAAAAGGAAAGGATGTCTTGTCGCATTGGAAGGAAGAGCTAAGGAAAGGCCAAAAAGGAGGGGATTAACTGATATTAAATTGGATGATTGATTGTGTTATTTTCTTTCTTTGTATCAGAGATTTCAGGCCTGGCTGTAGGAGGCATTGGAAAGAAACTTGGGTTGGTGAGATATGATATAACCAAATTGCAGGTGGATGCGATTGTTAATGCAGCCAATAGTTCTCTGCTGGGTGGAGGGGGTGTGGATGGGTGTATCCACAGGGCTGCAGGGCCTCAACTGAAAGCGGATTGTCGTGGGCTTGGGGGATGTCGCGTTGGGGAGGCCAAGATAACAGAGGGGTGTAGATTACCTGCCAAGCATGTGATTCATACCGTGGGACCACAGTTGATGGGGGATCAAGGGGGTCCGACAGTGTTGTGTTCTTCCTCCACCGGGGAATGGTTCACAAGGGTGCGGAAGGTGTTGATTGAGGATGTGGGGGAGGATTCAGAAAGAGGGGCAAGTAGTAATGGAGTGAGACACAGTAGTGGAGTGATTGGCAGTGAGGGGAAAGGAGATGTCGATGGGGCTCTGTTGACGCCTGCGCAATTGTTGTCTTGTTGTTATCTCAACAGTCTGCGGTGTATGAAGAGGAATGGACTTCGGACTATTGCCTTTCCGTGTATCTCCACAGGGGTGTATGGATATCCTGCCAAGGATGGTAAGTTGAAAGAAGATGACTCTTTTAAGTGTTGAGAAGTTTGAGGTTTCTTAATGGTTTGGGTTTGTTTTGTGTGTGAATTTCTTATGGTTTTATATTTAATGAAGCTTGTCAAGTTGCTATGGAATCGGTTATGAATTGGTTGGCTCATCGTGATAACGAGGCCAGTGTAGACGCGATTGTTTTTTGTGTATTTTTGGAGTCGGACGAAGTAATTTATCGAGACTATTTAGCCCGTCACATCTCAGGGTAGCAATGCTGCTCTAGAGTCTGTGAAATAGGGAATGGGAAGGGAGAGGAGTACTGCAGCAGGGATGTTGTTGGGAGTGTTTATTGAAATGTAAGAATTATGAGCCTTGTTCTCGGCTGGAAGTTGCATCCATTACTCCTTTGCATATAATATTTCATTGGTGGTTGGCGGTGGTCACCATCGCAGGGGTTGCGGAGGCACCGGTACTACTAGATAGCCCACGGTGATTTGCAATGTATCTGTGACACATTTCTCTTATTTTTGAGTTACCTGCTCGATCAGCCACGGTAGCCAGTCTCTCTATATTTCCCAATTCTTCGTGCTTTACAGCAATAAGATAGGCATCCTTAAGGTAGCCGCACATAGCATATCCGGAGAATAAACTCGACGGCATTTGTAGTTTCTGAAGAAACCATTCCAAGGTTTGAGGCTGACTTTCTACAATCGAATGATGTCTTTCAGTGAGATTCTTGATGCACAATAAGAGAAATCTATCCCAATTGTCCTCGCACTGTTGCTGCTTTTTGGGGGCGGAGTCAGTAGCATTGTTACGTTTGTCGGTTGCGTGCAGAGCGGATACTTGCTTTTGCAATTTGCCGCGGGAACTGCTTTCAGGTCTATAGAACTTGAAAATTTCCGCAACAACTTTCATCTGACCACTTCTAGCAAAATCGCAGATCACTGGAACGTACGTATCACTTACACTTAAATGAAATTTATCAATAATGTTTTGTGACAAAATGTATCCAGACCTATGCAGCGCTAGTTTCGCCAATTCAATCTGCGCTTTTTTCGACGCAAACAAGCTCAGGGAGCCGTCCTGGAGCAAAAATGTGGAGCCTTTATCCAACTCCGGGCTTTCAGCTGAAGGAACAATATTCTCTTTGCAAGATGTTTCACTTTTCTCATCTCCGTCGCGTGAAGAGAGGAGTTTAAGGACTTGTAATTCGAGATTGATCATATAGATATATTCATGAGCCTTCGTTTTCGTTTCTTCTGCTAAAATTGATTCAGCATCTACCGAACGCTTGTTGGGGCCGCAATCATCTTCGTTCAAAGGGATGGAAGATGATCTTGACTTTGCCACCTTTTGCAATGGACTAGATTCGGTATTGGCTGTCTTTCCAACAGGCAAGGCAGTCTGTGCACTGGGCCCCGCCGTATCCTTTGCGCGGATTTCCAATTGTTCTATATGCATTCTGAAAATATCTCTCGCTTTTCTTAAGTATGTAAGCTTGATGCCAATATCATTAACATGTAAAGTCTTATAAAGTTTCATAAGAGCCAAAGCCGACCGAAAATAATCCCTTACATGAAAATATATTCGATATATAAGGTGGTAAAGTTTCTTTGTTTGGCAGTGCTTCACACAAAAGCTCAGATACAATTGACGCGAACGAGCTGCCTCACTACGACGGTTGATTCGGGGATCATTAATATACGCGAAGTATTTGTCAAGCAATTCTGTATTTTGCAATAAAGGCTGAAAGACCTCCCTC
This sequence comes from Ichthyosporea sp. XGB-2017a, assembly GCA_002811675.1. NCBI lineage: Eukaryota > Ichthyosporea > Dermocystida > Chromosphaera > Chromosphaera perkinsii. The sequence goes on along the minus strand of PDIM01000070.1, from coordinate 182,461 downwards.
ACAAATACTTTCTCTGACAACGAACCTCCTTTCTCACTACACCATAAAGATCCTGAAGCTATTCCGCAGATATCGAGAACAAGCTCATGAATAAAATTGTGTCGAAGATAAAATCGGATCAATTGAATTTCCGAACCACATTTCCGTAAAAGGTGGAGACTCATATTCAACGCTTGCTTTTTTCGAAACGGGCCACCTTTTTCTACGTACCACCGAATCAATGTGTCTGTAATAGTCCGAAGCATGCCATTCTCTTCACTTTCCGTATTTGCGTTTCTAACAGGCAAACAGCACATAAACTGTGAAATGGCTTCATCAAATTTTTCCAGCTTCAAAAGGCACAAGCCCCACTCGAACACAATGGGTCTTGTATCCAGGCCCATTTTACGGGCCACTGTGAGAGCTATGTCATATTCATCTTCGTTAACAAGAAACCGGGCTATATTCTCGTAGTAGCTCGCTTTTAAGCTAAGAATCCTGGGCATTTTAAGAAGAACAATATCAGACAAATATTTGCTAGGAATGGTGCGAATAACATCAAAATAAGCAAGGTAAGACTCGCAATTCTTCGAAAAAAGGGGTTGTCTGCTCGCAAATCCTTCCTTAGCAAGGGTCACAAGTTCAACAACTACATCAATTGGGGATCTTATCCTTTCGCTTTGATATACATGATGCTTAGCCCACATTTCGTAGATAACACCCGCTCGCTCAAGGCAAAATCTGCCAACAGTAGCCTTGTCTGCGTACAGTTCTATAAGATTTCGTATTAGTGTGCGCTGAGGTGAGCTCGCGAACGTAAAGTTTTCAATAACTGACGGGAGTTCAGTTTCCAAACTTCGAATCACAAAAGCTTTGCTCACGAATAACTTCGCAGTCCCATTTGAATTGGGCCTATAAATATCCAGCTTTTTTCGTATGTTAGGATCAAATGGGGTTGTAGTATTCCCTTTACCTCTTTGAGCAAGTAGCTCAAAGGAGCTCACAGGAGCAAAACACGCTGCAGACTTTCCTTTCGTGTCAGAAGATCGAAAACTACTGGCACTCTGAAAGGAACTGCACTCGACCACAGCAGTATCTCGATTCAACGCACTCGGGCACCAGTGTACAGGCGGACCAGAAGAGCTAGCGGGCTCAGCAGACATTATCTCTGCATGTTCGGCCCAACTAGCTATATTGTTTTGCAGAGATAAATGCCAATCTTGTATGGAAGAAGTAGTCAAAAAAGAGGATCCTAATTCTTCATATTCATCTTTGCATGAAAGGGTGGGATCAAATTCGTCTGAAAAAGATGATTCTAAGGGACTTCGATCCGTCGCGTTGCTTCTGCTCATACGAAATAATTTCCGATCGCGCACGTCTTTACCAGTTCTGCTTTCACCTTCGAGCAGGGAGGAGTCATCACTGCTATGACCATGGCCAACACAATCCAAGCATGTTTTCTGAACATGGTCTTTAACATGAGTAAATTCGTCAACGACATTAAAGGCAAGAGCCCCAACGTCTAAAGAGGGTGTGGCTGATCTCGGGGGCTCAGAAAACGCGTTCAAGCTGCACGAATGGCACACAAAACGCTTGCACGTGTGACACAATTGCCCCCTCTCACTTGCAGAAAGTTCTGTTGTTTGGCAAATATGGCACTTTTTTTTCGAAGGATGCCGTCCAAAATTCAAGCATTCAATGTTACCGGGGGATTTTTTTTTGGCACCAATTTTGTTGGTACTTTTGTCAGTTAAGAAATACGGTACGTGGGCATCTGTGTCTTCGCCCAATACCAGGTGTTCAGATGAAAGGCTGCCTTGTGCGTTACTCACCAGGGGTGACAAGGCGCGAGAGCACAAAAACAAAAGAATATCTCTCTGAAGCAATTCAGATTCTGCAAACTCGCTTGGGGGACAGAGCACTTCTATTTCATTAGCTGCATCTTTGCTTGCAATATTTTTCTTCCACGTGTTGTCTGTTGCGTTATCGATTTGGTACAAATACTCGGGACGAAAGCAGTTATTCCAAATTAGCTTCGAAGATTTACATGGAAACGTGTCCATTGCTTGCGTTTTGAGCAAGAATTTTTGTATTTCTCTGGCAATATCAAATTTTTGATTAAGCAACAATTGCGTGAAAATAATTTTCGGTTCTTTAAAGATATGAGTATAATGTTCGCGATACACCATGGGTATCAATTTTGCGCAGTTCAGGCCAATATATTCCTTAACAAATGACTTAAATGTCCTTTCGTCCTCTTCAGAATCAATGATGAAGCATGAAAAAAGGTTCAAATAAATCACGCAAAGTATATCAAAGTCCGTGAAACCAATTTCCAATGTAAATAAGCAAACATCGGCTTTGAGTCTTGTCTCCATATATCCATTGCGTTTGCCAATATCGGACAATATACCGTCAACAGCGTTCAAACATTTTGCCTCTGTCCCTAACGCTTTCGAGAGACAAAATATTCGGCTTATTACGTCTTTAAAATACTGGAAGCATATTCTATAGTATTCTTCGTGCACTTCAAAACCACCAAACGAGCGCGTTTTATCAGTATCTTCAATAGGAGCAACAAACTGAGGTATAATGAATTCAAGCAATTCCTTTCCTAAAGGGTTGACTGGGGATTCCAAATCAGCTTCACTGTCAAAAACCTTGGACGCGACAGTAAGTAGGACTGGTAATGGCTCATCGCGAATCGATATCGACAAGTCGCGCCAGTTACAAGAGTCGTTAGGCGTAGTCTGGTCTTCCTTTGGATACAGAAAAGCACACAGACGCTGACAGAAAATTCCTTCGCTAACTTTTTTTTTCACAGATTTCAATATGGACTCAATAAAGCATTTATCCATAAGAAAGGGGACACAAAATCCAGAATCATCCTTCTCTTCCACAGACCATTCAGAGCCAGATGTGCTTGATTCCACAAACCAAATGCATTCTTTCAACAGAGCAAGGGTACCATCACAATCGGCTTGACATAGAAAGTCAAAGTATTCATTAACCAAGTACAGCGCACAGACTGGGTTGTTGAGCCTTCGCATCAACATAAACTTATCTTCCGGAGATGTTTCTGAATCCTTGATCAAATTTGTAAGCACAAAGTCAAATTTATCACTTCCGCCAGCCAGATCAGTTTGAATCAACTCTAAGTCATACAAATTTAAAGCTTCCTTAAATTTCCTTCGACACAAAAAATCATCTAAAGTCTTTTGTGTTGCGTCCTGGTCATGGTTTTCCGGTTGAAACTTGAGAAAAAATAGACAGTCATCGTCGTCGAATGCGTTTAAGTCGGCAATCCCCGTATTCTTAACGGCTCCTCGACTCTTCAGAAGAAATTCTGACATGCAGTTTAAGGCGTGACGAAAAACATGCACGCCGTCGGGTGAGAAGCTATTGAAGCGGCCATCTAAAATGACCCTTTTGTTTTGCAAGCTTAGGTGGGGCACAATGTCACTTCTACTTTTGGATTTGACAAATGTTTTAATTGGCATCATTGAGTAACGTAACAAAGAATATATAGCTGCATCATTTTTTTGAATATAATTAGTCAAAGATTGCAACTCTCTCAATTGCTTAAGCTCAAACATGCGCTTGTGGGGCCCACTTCTGCTAAAGCTGGAGTGGCTCTCTCGTAATTTGCGATCACTCATACATCCATTTTCGCTCACTAATTTTCTTGAAAGGTTTTCGACATCTCTGTTCACTCCAACAGATTGGCCCAGCACAAACTTTTCTAGTGGGTCAACCAAATGATTGCATGACGAAATCAAAAGCAACAAATCCAAACCAATGCTACACGCAGTGGTGCTTGCTAATTGAAAAAGAGAATCATCACTACACAATATGCACATAACAATGTCAGCTGGTGGTATTTCTAGGACACAAAATATGTTTTGCAAATCCAGTGACATTACTTTTTCACAATTCTTATAAATTGTTCGACTATTTGGAGGTATTTCTTTGAATGCCAAGTTGGGATTAAATTCAAAGTTTGAATTTACAAACCATTTCTGATAACTACAAACAGCTCGATAAAGACTAACAGTTTGCGCAAAAAAAGATGCCATGTAGAGGGAACCACCATTTAATTCATTCGCTTTAAATGATTTATCTAGATCCTCCAACGTAGAACGTGACAATTTAGGAAGCAAATTGACAATCATTCGCATGCATTGTATAGCTTCGTCAGCGGGAAACTCGCCCTGAGGTCTCACCGAAGCATCAGCAATAGCTGCCCCAAAGCTGGCTTTCACAAAATCCAAACATGATTCCAGAGTTTCAATCCCTTCCGGTCCAAGTTCACTTTCAATGACATTGTCTGAAAAAAAACTATCATAAGTTTCAAACACCTCATACGCACAATTTTCTTCCATAGTCAGTAATTGAAGCCACCGGCGAGTAGACTTTTCGAATTCAACTTCATCTGCACTTAGGTATGGTTCACAGCAAATAGAAGAATTTACTTCGACAATAACTTTAACAAGAATGTCAATACAAAATTCAACTCGCTCGAGTGCTGTCTGCAAATATCGGTCCTCGCCACGAAGAGGACAGTCGCTATCGCTTTCTTCGATTTCAGTATTTCGGATTCCTTCCCCATAGTTAAGCTCTTCTAACAAAACAAGTACATTGCGTGATATCAATTCAATAAACATTGTAAGAAAGTGAAGACATGTTTTGGTAGAAAAATCCCCTGGTTGTTTCTCCATCGGTAGCTGATCTTCCTGCGGCAACGACGAAAAATCAAAACGGCGCGAAGAGTTCTTGAAAGAAAGTAAGATGGACCGATCTACTGTCTTTAAAATTTTCTCTAACTTTTTTGGCTTTACTTTTGCACCACTCACACCATTGTTCTCATCCGAGCGAACATGCGAGCCGGGCTGCTCAATAAAAAATAGCATGAGCATGCTTTCGATAACTCTTGCTTTGCTATGTATGGGCTCGATGCCACTGATCATCTCATGAATCTTTCCAAATATATCATTGAAGAAACAAACAACGTCGTTTTCGTTCGAAAAATAAAAATCATTGCCTTCGCCAGTTGATGAAGGAAAGCTACAATGGGCCCCGAGGGCTTTCTCAAGCAATGTCAAAATGTTACTGTGAACGAAGAGATCAATTTCATAATCAAAATCAATACAGCATTTTGGAAACTGTGGCCTCATACGTATCCACTCTTTCAATTGCTCTAATCCCATATCCGGAATATCAATAAATAGTTCCATTGTCTGGAACACCGATCTGTTCTGCTTCAGCACCTGCAAAATCACAGCAGGATCAGGCGGCATACATTGTCTCCTACCCTCGTTTCCGACCGAATCATTCGAAGAAACATGTGACATTCCAACACAATCTCTATCATTCGCAGTGCGGCTCTCACTCAAATGGCAGCACCAGTCGGCGAAAAGAACTTCGCAAAGTAAGTTGGCGCAAATGTCTTCAAAAATTGGGTCAATATAGCCAGTGTACTTAACAAATAGGTAATGTATTGCACGCCTTCGAAATTCAAAATTTGCGGATTTCAGATGTTTTCTAGACAATGATAAAACGATAGGCTTCAGGCGAGGCATTTCTTTAAGGGCAGTGTACCCACACAACATTTCAATATCAAATCGTTTGAGGATTTTCAACGATTCATTAATGACGGACGAAAAAAAATGCTCATGAGAGTAAATGCAATAAAAAAAGGTCTCCATCCAAAAGGAATTTGGGGTACAGAAGTCACCACCAAGGAAGCACGACTCATTATTGCTATCTCTACGGCGCGAAGCATTCATTCGAGATTTTTTTGCGTCAAATTTATGAGCATCAAAGATAGAATTTCCTCTCTGGGCTTTGTTAAGGTACATTTCTTTTTCCAACCTGCAATAGTACTTTAATAGCACAGGCTCCTTTTCTTGATAGAGCAGCGCCATCTGATCATCCCTATTGTAACAAGACCTCGATGACTTTTCTAGAAGCCCATCCATCCCAAACGGCTGCCATGAAATCAGAGCTTCATATATGCTTAAGGATTTCAAGGGCTTGCCAACACTAGTTCTAGAACATATCGTGTTTTGTCCGGCAGTATTTTCCCCTGTATGATTATCCTCAGTTTCATAGCTTGTATAACTAGATTCTAAATCTATATTGGGCTCACAAGAATAATCATATAACCTATCAATAAGATGAAGAAGAACTTTTCGGATAGATGAAACCAATATCAATGAATGGTTTCGATCAAATATATTAGATACATTGCACATCGACGACAGGCAGTCTTCTTCATCCATGCACAACTCTTCCAATTCTTCTGCCATAGACGTAAGAAAAAGTCCTTTTCGGTCTGACCTCCCTCTGAACAACTCCGTCTCGCTATCACCAATGGGCTCCATAATGTCGCTCAGCCCATCATGGCTATGACAGAGATCCTCCTCACTCACAAAAGAAGAGCTCATCGAAATGTTCGTATCAGCTTCGCGATAGAGCTGCGATTGCATTTTCCCATAAAGCCCACAGCAAAGCATGCGAAGGTATCCTTCCACCCGACTCAACGAGCTTTTATCCTGCACCCTTTCTTCCCGTGTACTCTCTCCGGCGCTAATTTCACTCGAGGAAGCTACGTCAGGTAACTCGTCGTCTATCGCTTTCGAAAGCAATCGAATAATAAGCATTTGAAGCCACTCAATATTCCCTCTAGAGTTCTTTCCGATCCCCACAAATGATTGATACAATTGAAAGTATTCCGACACATTCGCCTTTTCATCTTCACCGTTTTTGGGGTATGAATGACCACACGGCGTAACTAGCAAACTATACATTGAAATACTTGATTCTACCGAAGCCCGAGAAAAATATACTTCAAGACACTCTTTGGCGTAATCACTAAATGTCTGAGGATACACAAAGAGCTCGGGGTCATGCGATAAACTCTGGTCCATAGAATCGTAATCAGAGTCCGAAAAATCAACATTTCTGTGAGGAGGCTGATACACCCCAGGAAACACTTGAAGTCTAGACTGAATACGATCTTTTTCCAAGTTTATAGCCGAGCCTGTCACTGTCGAATAGAGTACCTCGTCCTCTTCAGAAGATGATGCATTCTCGGTCATTAGATTCGTAGCTGCATTCGACATAGTGTTGGCGTGGTCAAATGCTATTGGTGGCTTTCCCATAGCTCTAATAGCGCAAAAATGATTTGTCAACTCATTGCAAAATTCGGTAAAGGCAGTGTCATTGTCTTCATTACTTAATAGACCTGCTCTCTTTTGAAACTGTATTTCATCTTGCACCTTATGCACTGTTTTCCCTCTCCTCGCCGCTTCCTTGTCTTCTTCTTCTCCCATTTCTTCTTTAAACGACAGAGGAGGAAAAATTACCTCTCTGATATGCTCTATGCCCAACCCAAACAAAAGATACTGCAATTGTATTGCAGCGTCTATGCTGTACTCACAATTGCCCTCGCCAAATACAGAGTCACCTTCCCCCAATTTGCCTTGCCCAATACAACCATTCCCATCACTCAAAGCAGCACCACTACTTTGATCACTTTCAGTAGGCTTCTTCGATTCAAACAAACAGTCCTCTTGGTTATCCCCCCATCCTGCCGCCTCTTTTTCTTTTGGCTGTACATAACCCTCCGGTACAGCCGCCACCACCCCACAGTTCCCAGTCATGGGAATAGCTACATCCCCAGCTATACACCCATCCCTGTCCCGAATACAAGCAACTGCCCCTTCTTTGTCTGTTCCTCCTTCTTTTTCTCCTCCCGTCCCTTCTTCCTGTTCGTTCAACCTTCCCATAACACCACCGCTTGATATACTGTCATGCTTCGGTCCAGATTCTTCGTGCTGTTCCGTTGCTGCTGGCATGGATGACGCGTTACCCAACACCGCAGTGGAGCAGTGGTGGAGGTGCCCACCATCCTCTGCTGTCGCAGTCTCTTCTCCACAAGGGATCCCCATATAATTTTCCCTCCACTAACGCTTTTAAGCTACACAAAAACAAAACCAACAACAACAAAAAAAGACAGGTGATAACCGAAAACAAAAGATTCAAAAAATCTTTTAAAGTCAAACAAAACAAAACAAAACAAAACAAAAACAAAACAAAAATATAAAATTAAATTCCTTTTGAACTTTTTTGGGATGTTTTTTTTTCTTTTTCTTTTTTTTTTTTTTGCTTATCTTTGCTTAATCTTTCTTT
>PDIM01000070.1:127315-151586 GCA_002811675.1 Ichthyosporea sp. XGB-2017a | reverse complement strand
TGTTTTTCTTTTCTTTGCAGGGGATTTTAAAGTTTTTGTATTGATTTTTTTGTTTTGTTTGTTTGTTTATTTTTATAGTTGCGTTTTCTGAATTTGCAAAAAAAAAAAAATTAAAGATGGCTACGCCAACGTCGTCGGCCAGGGATGGGGACGAACTGTTGTCCTCGACTGGGGCAAGACAGGCAACTTGTAATGGTGTAGTAGATGGGCGGGAACAAAAATACGGGAGAAGACACTCTGGGCATGAAGTACTGCTAAAGGTAAACTGCAAGAGATGTAAAAGGAATTCCTTCACGGCAGTCAAGTTAATACTCACCTCTTTGAATTCAATTTTGTTTTGATTGCCCCTCTTTTTTTTTTCTTCGTTGTAGGACGCGTCTCAATTGAGTCTTCTTTTTATGAAGCATAACGTGTATGTCCATCCGACTTCGCGCAGCAGGGACCAGATACCAGGAAGACTTGCGCTGGTGGAGTCGCACAAAGGGGTAGTGTGTTTGAATTGGCTTCCGTATGTGTTGGAGAGGACGAAAAAGCTGACGGTGGTGCCACTTAGGGAAATGGGGGGAGAAGAGGCGGATGGGGAGGAAGGGGAGTGGGAGAATTGCTGTTATAGCGAGGTGGATGTGAAACATGGGGGGCGAGGGAATAATGAGCAGGGGCGTTGTGGGGAAAGAGATGGCACTAGGAGAGTAGGGAAAAGCAGTGCGAAAGTCGTGAAGGAGGAAGAGGATGGGGGGGATGGAGAGGATGCCTTCGTGTCGGTGGAGAAGAGTACTAACCCTCAAGGGGTGAGTGGAGATGCGGGGAAATCAATCAACAAAAGCAATGGTAGTGCTAGCACCGGCTGTGTGGATGCTGCGGGGTACGCCATCAATGTGCCTCTGTGTGAATTGAAATCCTTCCGCAAAGTAGTTCCCAAAATGGGTTGGACGCATGTAGTGTTCACATTGCGAGATGGGGTGACTTTATCCCCGCTCTACTTCCACGAAGGTGGGCTTGGGGCTGTAAATGAGCTTATTGAATATCTGTCTGATGTAGTTTATGTGTCTACGGCTACTGCTAATGATGGGAGTGGTGGTGGCAGTGATAGTGAATGGGAAGGCGGTGATAGGAATGGGATTGGAGTGAAAGGAAAAGGCGGGGATCCTAATCTTTATTTGGTAAATGAGTACGATAAAATGGGAAGGAGTTTTCAGCAATTGGAAATTGGGGCGGGGCCCTCTCCATCTACATCGGGCGGTGGTCGTGGTGCAGGGGGGGAACAAGAGGATCCACAACCTGTTACCGGGCTACTTTATGATGTCAAAGAAAGCTTGCAGTGGAATTTCATGGAAGGGTTCTCAAAAGTGACAAGGGCCGCTGCGAAAGCGACAGCAAAAGGAACTGGGTTTGGAAAGCTATTAAAGGAGGCTATTGGCTCTGGGTCAGGGCGTGCTGGTGCAGGATATGTCGATCATAGCGGTGATAATGAGAGTGATGACGGGTCATTTAGCGTGGAACTGAAAGAGTCTCGTCCCGGAGCAATGTTTCTTAATACTCAAACTCTGAAAAGTATGATGCGAAGAGAATCGTATACACCTGCTGATGAGCATGTTTTGGACAATGAAGAGGAGACCAGTACAGGATTGGGTACATTTGAGATTGTCTCGTCGCAAAAGACGAGTCCTTGCCCTCGTTCAGGTCCCACAAAGACTGATATTGATTTGGGGACAGGTAGTGTTGGCGCATCACCATCTCCCGGAGAAGATATTCTGTCTAAACAGCAACGAATGCCAGTTGGGGCTCTTGAGTTCAATTCTTTCTTTGATCCAGAGACGGGCAGAATGATCAAAGAAAAATTGTTCAGACAGCGCGTGTTTTTTGGAGGAATGGATAAAGAAATTCGAAAGGAAGGATGGAAGTATCTTCTCGGATTTTATCCGTACAATGCGTCTTTTGCGGAAAAGGAACAAATTCAAAGGCAAAAAGAGCAAGAGTATATTATTTTAAAAACACAATGGCAGTCGGTATCAAAGAAGCAAATGTCCCGGTTTTCCAAATTTAAAGAGTTCAAACATCGAATCGAAAAGGATGTTGTCCGTACAGACCGCAGCCATCCGTTTTTTGAAGACGGTGATGGAGAGGGGGGTGAACCCAATAAGAACGTGATTTTGCTCTTTGAGATATTGTTTACGTACAGCTTCTTCAATTTTGATTTGGGTTATGTTCAAGGAATGAGTGACTTACTGTCTCCTATTTTGTATATCATGGAGGGCGATGAAGTGGAGAGCTTTTGGTGCTTTGCCAACTACATGGAACGGATGGAAAATAACTTTGCTGTGGATCAGAATGGAATGCATTCTCATCTTAATAATTTACGGGAACTGATTCGTGTTATGGATCCTAGACTTTTCAAATATTTGGAAAAGCACGAGGGGCTCAATCTGTTTTTTTGTTTTCGTTGGTTACTCATAAATTTCAAAAGGGAATTCGAGTTTGAAGATGTTATTCGATTGTGGGAAGCATTTTTTTCAGAGCATTTGTCGTATAATTTTCCTTTGTTTGTTTCGCTTGCAGTGCTCGATACGTATAAATCTGTCATTTATAACCGGAATATGGAGTTTGATGATATTCTCAAGGTAAAGTAGTCCGCTTATGTTATTTTTTGTCTATAAGTTTTCAAAAAAAAACAGTTTGCTAACAGAAACAACACAGTTTATTAATGATCTCTCTGGTGATATAGGCTTGGAAAACTGCTTGCGCAAAGCAGAGCTCCTTGTTTACAAGCTCGGTAAAATGGATTGCACCGATGAGCTCAGACCGCTATTGCGGCCTTACAAGTACAACAATGTGGGATCAAAGTCTGCAGCTGAATCTAAACCATATTTGCAAAGTAGAGACGAAGAAGAACACGTATGTGTCCATGGCATAAAGGGCAACGTTAAAACTACTGAAAGTAGCGGCAATAAGAGGGGAAGAGCTACTAAAGACCCAGCGCCTCCGTCGTCCGAACTTGAGCCCACCACGTCCTCATCAGCTGTGGACACTTTTGCTAGTAATGGATCCGCTAAATAAACACGCGCTGAAAGCTCATATGAAATTTCGGGTTATAGCGATGCTCGCGTTTAGCAGACACGGACATATTGGAAAGGGAAGATCCCCTCTTTGCACAGAACCGTAAATAACAACGGATTACAAGCTCATTGATAGTTTGGCCTATGATGAAGATATAAAAGCTTGCTGCTTGCAATGCCCAGTTTTGAAAAACTTTTGTATACATGATAAAGTTTAGAAGCAAATCATCAGGGTTTCTTCCCCAAATAGGCTTCTCTTTGTTCTCCACACAGATGGCAGGAGATAAAACTATGATGCGCTCGAGTTTCGAAGCAAAGCCACGTTCCAAAAATAGGGCTTTCCGCGCTCTTTAGATTCTGTGACTTTAAGTGTGTGCACAATAGAATGACAAAATAGCGCAGGTTGTGCGTTAAAAATTAAAAATGGGCTTTTATTTATTTTTAAAACGATGTGGCCTCATTAACCGACCCTCGACCTCTGTCGTAGTACTCGCTGAACCGCATTGAAGAATTAGAAATGGCAGCTCTTTTATCCAAATAAAGACGGACTTGATTTCCAAGCTTTTATCTTGACTTCTCCACTCTTCTACAATATAGCCACAGCGACCACCCTTTTCTCCGACTAATTAACAGAACGAAATCCACAAGCTTCGACTGAAACATGTACACTATATGTTGCAAAAGCATGATGACGAGCAGTAGTTGAGAACCTGAGAGTTACCCATGTTTTTCTTCGCTTGCCATTGAGCAAAATAATAATCACAAGTGACTTTCACTGACGTCGTCCTTGATGTTATCATAATCGACAGTACCTGCAACGGGATCAATCATAATTCTTCACATGTTCATGTACATGCAAACAATATAATTATAGCTATACGTTTATTGTCTATCTGTACTATGTATTACAGTAGTTTTGTGGAAACTGCATAATTACAGCATGGAGGTAAACCAGTCCTGAATATTATGAACTCCACTAAATAAATATAGCCTGACATATGCAGCATAACATAATTGAATAATTATAGAGACAATCGGACAACTTTCTCTTCTGCGATTTTCTCACAAACGTCGAGAAAGAACGGGGCTTTAGCGCTTGATATAGAAGAAAAGTGCCTTCCTTATAAGATGGAAATATATATTAAAGAAGTGGTTTGTCAATCTCACAGCTTGTTTAGATTGACGATAATTATCAAATTGTAAGATATATTTGCATGGTCCATCAATTCAAGATTAGCTTAGCAACCGAGCAACGCCCTCCTTTTCTGGATTTCAGCAGGCCACAAGTGTGATATTTTTTGCTTTAGACGCTAATGGAGATTTTCACGTGTGAAGGGAGCCAATCACAGGGTTGATAAAAGATTTTGCTCCATGGGTGGACCAATCAGCGAGCGGATAAATAGGCTACTTTCCTAGGGTTATACTATATAAGTACTTTTCGCGATACTTGAGAGAAAAAGACTCTGTGTTTAATTTTCCGATTAATTTAGCGGAATATTAAAATAATGCAACAGTCAAATATGGAATAAATTTTGACAAAAAAAAAAATTAAAAAGAAGAGTCTTTTGGGAGTTTCAGTTTGTGTTCTGAAAATTATCCGACTGCTTCTTTAATGGTCAAAAAATGTATTGGCAAGACTTTTTCCCTAAAATTTTTGATTATCTTCTTCGCTTTGGATTTATAAACTGGAATTAGATTTTGGAGGAAAATATAGAACAGGGGTGTGTGAAAGGGTGCTAGATATAGAAAGAAAAGAAGAATGAGCTTTCGAAGGCTAGTGATCTTATTGAAGAAGATTCTTCATGTGCTTGGGTTAACAAGGCTCTTCTCTTTCCTCGTACAGGAAAAGGAGCAGAAACAGAAGCAGCATCGAAGTCATGATCAGCAGCTTTTGTTGGAGAGGCAATTCAGCACAGGGAGCACACTGAGTTTGGGGAGCAATGGGGCGAGTGACGTGGACCTTTTGTGCGTGGAGAGTGGTGGAGAGTTGACTGGGTCCCCGTCGCTGTCATCATTGAGCGGGCTTGGGGACGGGCATGATCAAAGAAAACAGCAGTACAGAGATAATCTTAAAAAGAAGCTGGGGATGTCTTCTTCTTCTTCTTCTCTGTGCTCGCTGTCCTCAGTGGGCTCTTCGGGAATGGGGAACGGGTCTGGGTCAACGCTTCTGGAAATAAGAATTTGTGGGGCCGGTGTTAGTACTGCAGGTGTGGACAACAGGAACAAAGGGTCGCCCGTGAGTCCTCCGCGTCCTTATGAAAGCTATCACAGGCATGGGAGTGACAGCTTTTCAACTTGTGCTTCTTCCTACGCCTCGTCCTGTCATGAAGACGAGTGGTCGGATGAAAATGGAAATGAGTTTCTTGATGAAGAGAGTCTCATGGCATCGGATGATGAAATTGTGTTCAAAATGGGCGGGTTATCACAATCAAAACTCACTTTTGTCAATGATGTAGAAGCCTCGTCATTAATGTTGCCGGGACAAAGGGGGAGGAAAGTGAAGCACCAAAAGACATTGTCTTCTCCTTTGGATCTGAACTCGGATAATATGTCAACGGGACCAGATGACAGGGTCGGTCGGTTGTCAGACACGAACGCAGAAAATATCGTTTTGCAGAGGAATGGAGGGATAGTGAATGGCCTTGATAACAAAACATTCTCCTGCAACAAAGACAAGTTTTATTATTCTGAAAGGATGCTTAATAACAGCATAGCCACTCAGTTTCGAATGAATAAGGACCTGAACTCCATGGAAAAAGCGAGTGGCGGGAGGAGAAATATCAATTGCAATAGCAAGAATGATTTATGCTCAGGGGCAACAACCATTTTCCCAAAGAATAGCCGCATTGGCACGCAAATTTCTCCCAGGATTATCTAAGTGGAACAAAAACAAGTTTTGCGAAGCACCACAAAGTACACATGTCAGTGACTTAATTTAATTATATACCTACGTCTGTATGCATAACAGCATCGGTAATGTAAATACCTTGTAAATAAAGAATACTATTTCATGAAACTGAAACGATTTTTGGTTACAAAAGACTCTTTTATTTAAAAGTGTTTATGCATAACGCTACATAAAATAGGACCGTTGCTTTACATTCAAACTTGCTTCTTTGCAGAGAAAAAAAAAGATCGATGTTGTCGCAGTGTAGGATCAAAATGCAGTTCGTCATGACAAATCCCTAAAAATAAAAGCTTCATATATTACAAAAGGTCTTCTTCGCCACCCCCAGAGTTGCCCCCTCCCTGGAAAGCTCGGCCGTTAGGCCCAACTCCGTGCACGTTATTCTCGTTGTTATTCACTCTTCTAGGGACAGACTCTGTGGGCTGCAGCTGTTCCAAAAGATTAACAGCACGTCTGGCAGCTTCCACATATGATGATCTGCGGCCATTGCTATCACCGTTTCGAATGCGGTTTCTCAAACGGGGATTCGAATCAAGTGTGGTATCCAATAGCACCGGAGCTCTGGAAGGAAGCGTGCCTAAAGTAACGCCCCTGACGCGTGAAGTCGCGTCATGAACGTCATCCAATTGATTTCTGTCCCGCCCCATATTTCTTTCCCCTGCTCTTCGTATTTCGGCCAAGTCCGCTTCTGAAATTCTGACATGTTCTCGGCTCATCACATCAAAATAAGGAAAACCAGCATCATCTGTACGAGAGAGCCGCCTTCGCCGAAGGCCTCGCAACGAGGATAAGGAGTAAGGGGTTTCATGATAGGACGAGGGGTCCAAAGACGAGGCTAATCTCCCACGGCGAAGTGTTGAAGTCTCAGCCACATTACTGTTACTTTCTTGGGTTTCTACATTCCCCATTGTCCTTTCACCAGATGTGATACCATCAGCAAGGTTACCATCATTATCCAGCAGGCCCGACCCGGCAGTGTTGGAGCTCAAAGGATTCGAAAAGGTTTCAGTTTGCCCTGCTTGACTTGGACCGGTGACCACAGAAGACATTTGTCTTTCGCGTTCTCGGAGCTGCTGTCTTCTATGAGACCGTCCATGAAAGGTATTGCGTCCCATACTGGCCAAAGCCAATTCCCTACTACCATACCGACGAATTAGAAGGTCCCTTTCGCGCTCAAGTCTTCGCCTATCTGACGCACTATTAGCACTGCTGCTAATACCCCCAAGAACCGTTTCTGTTCGAGTGTCTGAACCAGAGATTGGTGCACCTCCAGTTGACGGCAAAGACGATATATGAGCTGAAGAAGATTCATTACGCACCTGACTAGACGGAGCATTGAATTGCGCCTCGTATCTAGCCCCGCTCTCATCCTCCCCATCTACTAAGATGTTTCCTTGAGCAGTGGA
Source organism: Ichthyosporea sp. XGB-2017a (assembly GCA_002811675.1). NCBI lineage: Eukaryota > Ichthyosporea > Dermocystida > Chromosphaera > Chromosphaera perkinsii. Next base: position 144,219 of record PDIM01000070.1, on the reverse strand, counting down.
TCTTACATTAGCACCTGAAGCAGGCGTATCATCCCCAGCAGTTGGGGTTACTCTCGCCGAAGCACTAGGAGCCGTTGGAAGACCTGAAAACGTTAAATCCGCAATGTGCCGGCCAAGGTGAGCTGAAGGCGAGGCCGAAGTAGACAGACTACTGCTATTTGCTTCCTCAGTGGCATCTATCGCAGCATTATCATTACTATTTACATCACCACTAGTCACCGTAGAAATCACTGTCGAGGAATTTAAAGTGACCCCCCCCGACGTCGACCTCGAGCCGCTACTAGGGCGTCGTAAGCGCATGCTTGACGATCTTTCCCTTCGTCTGGAGGGAGAGGCGGATATGGAGCTCCTTCTTGCAGTACCTGGACTGTTAGTTGAAGAAGTGACATCATTGGTCCCTATAGCATTGCTAGTATTATTCGTATCACTATTGCCAGTAGTGGACGAGGGCTCTTGGGCCACTGTTGCCCTCCTGGCTCTCCTCCGCGCAGCTGCCACGGAAGAGTCTCTGTATATAAAATCATAAGCTCCCCCGACATTAGCACCAGTTTCAGTTTGTCTATCTGCCCTATTATTGATCCTGGAGCTAGATGCACGACCAGCGGTAGTGGATTGCCTCTCCGTAGTTGCATCGGGCGTGGTACGAGCGGCTCGGGAGATGGCTGAAGTTGAGGAAGTGTCGCCACCACCAGTCCCTGCCGTATCAGAAGATCTTCGATGTAGCATAAGAATATCGCTCAGACTACGCCGACCCGGGGAGATACTACTATGACCATCAGTATTATTACTCCTGCTACGGACTGTGCTGCTTTCTCTAGCTGGGCGGGGAGCAGCAGATGGGGGCGGGGGAGGGGCTGGTTGGGAACTATTCACCGCTGGTGTATTTCGATCCCGCATATGATTTGCAACGCGGAGGCGTTCGAGGTAGCTTGGAATGATGGCTGTGGTAGGGGTCGAGGAAGAAGATGCGGCTGTGGGGAGGGGGGGGTGGTGGTGATAATTGGAAGAGGAAGGGAATTGGTAGGAGGATTGTGAAGTGTTGAAATATTGTGTCTCTGCTTGTCTCCTCCTGTACTTATTATGTGTCTCCTTCATGAGGAACTCAAAGAGCCGCTTTACAAACTTATCCTGCTCATCAAATACCTCTACAAACTTCTCGAATGAAAAGTCATCCCCTTCGGAGGTGGAAGGCCAGTAATCCCGCTGTGATCTATTCCCCCTATCCCGACTTTGAAGTTCCCTGCGCGCCTTTTCTACATCTTCGAAAAGACACTTTACCTTTGTGAGAAACAACTCATCATGAGATATTTCAGCCCATTTGCCCATGCTTTACAGTTTCCCTACTGTTTTTTTGGAAAGAACAGCTACAGCTAGAATGAGTTTTTCGGGTTCGCGTTCTTTTCACTGGCTCTTTTGGTGAATTAAAAATGAATGGGGATCTAAAGGAAAAGAAGGCTTGAAGGGGGGGAGATTAGGAGGAAAGTGTGGAGAGCTGTCCCTGTATATTCCCTCTAAATAACAAAGAAGGCAAAGCTGCTAAGAAAGAAAGAGGAAGAAAGCACGCGAATATCAATCCAAAGTTAGTTTCATACGCAAATGAGGTGTTTTTGTATGTTTTGCAAATCTCATTTGTTTAAGATTATCTGTTTATGTTTTCTCTTTCTCCCTCCTCTTTACTTAACAAAATATTCTTTGCTTTAATCTTTTTCTTTTTTGTCTTTATAATCCAATTCAATGAAGATCTTTTTTACGAAAAGAGAAAAACAAAAAAGCAGAAAAAATAACAGAAAAAAAGGAAGAAGAAGAAAAAAAAAAAAAAAAAAAAAAAAAAAAAAAAAAAAAAAAAAAAAAAAAAAAAAAAAAAAAAAACAAAAAACAAAAAACACGGCAAAAAAGTAAAACCGCCCAAAAAAGAAGAAAACGAAGGAGAAATGAAAACATTCTGCAATAGTAAATCCAATAGAAAAAGTGTCATGCGTGCTGTGCTGTGCTGTGTGCAGGATCCAACCCGCGTTATCAAACTATTTTGTCTGCCGCAAATATTACACCATTCACCTGATGTTTCTCTCTCCAGTGAAGAAGTGGAGAGGACTTGCAGCCATGTGGTTCTGCCATGAAATCTGCCCTTCAGTCATGAAAGCCTCGGGTGGATTTATTTGAAACTATATGAAGAGTAGTCCACTCAGCGAGTAAACAAGTCCACCTATATTTTGATAATTAAGAAAATGGTTTAAATAAAGGACATCAATAAACAGACGGCATGATCACGTCCAACGCCCAACTAGTGAAGCGCATTGTTTTCTCCCCAGCTTTAGGAACTTAATTCAGATTCGAGCCTCTCTGTAAGCTCGCCCCACAAAGATGCACTTTTCTCATGAAAAGCTTTTTGAGCCTTTGAATATTCCAGTAAAATGGATTTAAAATCGATCACTCTATTTTTTTCAAAAAAAGTTATTTCCTCCATCACAAGTACATTCACGTCATTCAGAACCTTTTCCTTTTCAGCAAGATCTTCTTCAGCCTGTTGCAGGATTTGTCATGGATATTGCCATCAGTACACAAGCGTATAAGAAAAAAACACTATGTGAAAGCGAAACCATATCATATATCTATTATACGTACCTTTTGGATCTGTGTAGCAAGCTTCTCCAGTTTTTCCTCTTTTGCTACCTGCCCAGTCTTTTTACCAAAAAGAGTTGACAAAGACTTTACAGATTCTTGATTCTCAACTGAATCCCTTTCCTGTTCCTTTTTAGTCAAATGGTCCTGCGCAGATTCAAATGCATGTTCCACTCCCTCCCTTTTCTTTAAAAGATTTCTAGCTTCTTCGCAATACTGTGCGTATTCATGCACAGGTTCTACATACAATTGCTCATCTGCATCATTTGCACGCTTCAAATCGACAGCAAGATTGGTGAAGTGCTGCCCAACCATAGTCAAAGATGAAGATAAATCATCTTCCATGTTCGACATGTGAGTGAACAAAGGCCCGACTTCATTCAGCAAAGTCTCCATTTCTTCTTTCTTTGCCTTCATTTTTTTGTTAACCCCATCCAATGTCATAATATAGTCTTCGAACTGTTTAAGATTATTTCTCTGTGTTGTAAATCTTTCATCAGGGTTCTTTGCTTTACCAGAAGCAGAACTTAAGGAACTGTTGGCATCGTTCAAGATACCGGACTCAGTTCGCCCTTTTTCCGCATCCCAGTTATCCCCTTGTAAAAAGAGTATAAACAGTTTAGACTGTCGCAATGTATCGTGCTTGGCAATTCTTCTTAAAAATCGCTCAAGATTGTATCGTCTTTTCTCCGTAAACTCATCCGAAAAGCGATTCAAGCGCTGCTTTACTTGCTTTCCTGGCATTGGCTAAAATCAAAACATAAAAAAGAAAAGGACATTCCCCAATAAATACTTTATCCACAAACAAGTTCGGGAACATAATGAAACACTACTTACCGGAATAACACAGTTTTCAAAGTTCTTTTGCAATTTTTCTCTCAGAAAATCAAAGTCTTGGTAACGTCTTCTCACGGAAAACTCGGATTTTTCAAAGTCAACCATGGTAGTTTTCACATTGATTTTGTAAGTGATATGTGCATTCATCCCATCCCCAGTTTTTTCGGGCTCTGTTACGCTAATTTCAATTGGATGTTGGGGCAAATCCACAACTCCAGCCGGTTCATGCCGAACTTCCTCTTCTACATTTGGGCTCTACAAATAAATCAAAATGTCTTTAATTAATAAACTGATTTTTCCCCGCAATAATCAAGCGGCTTAATTCCAATATTCTTACCAATGAGACTTCAGTGGTTGTTAAGTCGGAGTCTCCTTCCATTGTTGTGTATTTATAATCTATATCCGATGCAGTTGTATCCGTTGTCACACTGCCAGTCATAAGGCTTTATTCTCAAATAATGGCACACTATCTCTACTTGGTCAATACGGATTATCTAATCCTTTGTTTGTTACGGGTTAGTTTAGTGTAGTTGCTTCGTCTATCAGCTTTAATTACCAACACCATATTGCGGTGGGTGTGAGGAGGAGGAGTGAATGAAGAGGACAGCTATACACTTGTACCAACAAATAATTAGAATTAGGCAATTACCCCAAAGCCACACATCATAATTGAGCGAAGCGCAGCGTAGCGTTTTTTCTCTCATCAGCTCAGGTCCTTTTGACGGTCAATTTTTTGGAGGATATATTGCAAATGCAGCCCTCTGATTGGATAAAACTCCTATCCCCTCAAAATTATGCTTCTCAAAACTGGGTCCCTTACACAAGCTTCGCTCGTCCACACTTGCTGTGAGTAGCTATTTTAATAATCATAGACCAGCAGCTGATCCCATGATCGACATCCTAGCAGCAGCTCATCATCAATCTGTCCTGATAATTCCCTCGAGGGACTAGGGACTAGGGTGGCCATGTACCAATAGTGTTGTGTTTCAGCTGGAGTGACTGTGAGTGGCTGTCCATGGGTGTTGTTAGACGAGAGGATTAACTCTAGCAAAGGAAGGGAGAGGGAAGGAGTTAGAAGAGGCTTTGAGTGAATTGGATCAGTGCCTGCAAGTGGTGTTCATAGCGAGTGGTATAGTGATCATACGTCTGGGGGCTGCTGTAGCGTTTCAGGATTACCAGCGAGGGTTTTGTTTGAGGTATGGGGAGAAGAAAGAGTAAGAGAAAGCAGGCGGCAAAGCGTAAGATCACGCTGGATACGCAATTTACGTGCCCATTTTGTAATCACGAAAAGTCTGTGGAGTGTAAACTGTAAGTTGCAAAACAGGAAAAAGAGTTTCTGCTCTTGGCAATCTCGTGCAGCCAGTTTTCTAACGTGTGCTTATTTGTTCCTTTAATGTGTATAGAGATCGAGAGCGCAATCTGGGCTTTATTAGCTGCAGAATCTGTGCTGAAGAGTACCAAACTGTTATAACTTGTAAGTTGTTTATGGTTGTGCTGTTTTTTTGTCTTTTTTAAAAAAGACTACCAACTGATTGTGCTGTGTCTTACTATTTTATTGTAGATCTCTCGGAGCCGGTGGATGTTTACAGTGATTGGATTGATGCTTGTGAGGAAGCAAACAAAGACTAATAATGTTAATCGAGTGGGGCGTCAGAAAAAATGGAGCCTCGGAGGGTAGAGTTGTTGTATCCACTGCACTGTTAACGCCAAAAAAAATAATCAACAGCCCGAAAGAAGGGACAGAGGGGTTGTCTTTGTTAAAGGACTTGGATTTGCCTTTTTCGACGGAGAAGCCATTATCTCTTCACGGACATTATTCACGCAAAGCTTGAAAGTAAACACTCAAGGGGCAACTCAACATCGTATCATTGTTATTCTACAGCACATTTCATCTTTGTATCATTGAGGACTTTACCACAGCTCCTGTCGCGTGTTAAATAAAATTTACAGATACAATAGCTTTACCAAAAACTCCTTAATGGTTAATGGCCATTTTTGGCAGATATGAGATGCCTTTCACACACATTATCAATTCAGAGCACGATGCAATGCCCGATGGCATTGGGGCGAGGATATCGTAGTCCCTTTCGCATTACTGACAAAAGGAAAGAATCGTTAGTGTTGGTCAGAATATCCAGGCGGACAGCGTAGACTTGGGAAGGTCATTAAGGTACATCTATCTATACATCCATCTGGCGGACTGTCAATCCACACATCCACACAGTTTTGTGCAGAGCTTAAAGTTGAGGGTGTGTTGTGTTTTCATCAAAAAAGCAAAATTTCATCAATTGTCATCATGACCATAAAAAGTGCCCGACTTCCCCTCTTTGCCAGCTTTCCCCGCCTGCCGCCACTCTCTACTCTCTAGAGGCACTACATAATTCGCAGATCCCCCCCCCCGCATGCAGGTCTATTGCTGCACTGTGCAATATAATACACTGCATTGCCTAATACAGTTACAAATATTATTATATTTATATTATTAAGCAAGCAGCTCCTGCTCGTGTATGGGAGAGCTAGTACGAGGGGGAGGGGAGTATAATGGATAGTTTAGTTTATAACACAACTAACAATACAAATATTATAAGCTAGGGACAATCTTAAACGATAAGTGATATTAGCGCTGCTTGATGTAGTCTAGTCTCCACTGTAACAAGAACATTAAACAATGGACGATGGAAGTGATTGTTGGCCCATGCTTACTGAGCATGACGACAGTAGACGTCAGAGCAGGGTTTCGAAGGGTCTTAGTGAATCTTCAACAGCGTCAAACTCAAGTTGGACAGGGTGGGGAAATGGGACTGGTATATCCAAAGAACATTGGGCAGATGACAATGATGTCGACGGTTGTATGGCAAGAAATTGTGACCTTAAATTTGGACTTCTTAGAAGAAGACATCATTGTCGCAGATGCGGCAAGATTTTCTGCGCCAAGCATAGTAATTTCGTGCTCCCTTTAAATGAAAATGCTGAAGTTGATCTGGACGACGGAACACCTGTGCGGGTGTGCTTTATGTGTCATAAATTTAAAGGTAACAGGGGTATTTTAGAATACGATCTGGAAAAAGAGGCCTTGCGTAGGTACGAAAACACTGGGGAAAATGCTGCTTCGTTTTATGGAGGCAATGCGGAGGCCTTACTGAAGAAATTTCAAGAGCATATCGCTAATAATGTTACTAGTGCAGCGGCTGCAAGCACTGACCCATGTTCTACGAGCTTCGAATCGGAATATGAAAGTGCTTCATATGGCTCTCAAGAAGGGTCCGCGGACGCGAAAAAAGTTTTCTTAGCTAATAGAGGATTTATTAGTGGAAATGATCATGCATTAGAAGGGGAAGCAGCGCTAGCAGCAGAAGCACAAGCAAGCAGCAAAAATACACTCAGTGTGCTTTCCTCCAAACCTTATGACAGCGCACGACGAAAGGTTTCTACCCAGTGGGACTGGTCTACGTTTTAACCTGCTTGTCTCGAATGTCAGATGGAATTCACTTGTATATAATAAATAGCAATCACGTTTTCATCAGAATGATGTATTTGTTGCATTCGAATTCGATGCATCTTTCTTCGATTCTTTTGACAAATAAACCAAGTCATGAATTTGCCTCAGAAGGCCCTGCTCTCTAAGCCATTCCTACATCATTTGTACATATACGATTTAGCACATCTCACTTGAAAGAAAGCAGAAGCAAGCCATTCAATAATTACCTGAAATCGAGTTTCAATGGCGCCCTGAAACATGAGTTTTTGTTCATTCGACATATCACAATTTCGAAATTTCCGTCTGAAGTTAACAACTACAGAAGCTTTCCTCTCAATTTCGTTCTGGTATTTTTCTGGTACTTCACAGGGTATTGTCTAACAGGAAGAAAATAGCCCCCCCCCAATAAAAAGCAAAAAACACAGATAGGCTATTTGTAAACCGCCATTAAATGGGAACGCACTTCATTACAGTATATTATCAAACAACTTACATTGGTTTCACCTTCCACAGAAAAAGGAACAACGAAATTGTAATAGTCTGACGGTGGAAGTAAAGTACTGGTAGCCGTAGATGGGTTCATGTTCCCATTGTTGTTTCCTGTAATCGATAGTTCTACTATGGGGTCGTCCCAATAGTTGAGTTTTGGATAAATAGCAGCATCTTTCAAGTGCTTACCCAGTGTCGGGTAAAAGGCATTGAGAGGGCCAATTTTTACTTCTTTGTTACAAAAGGACGGAATAACGGGTCTTGTATTTACCAAAGCAAATATCTGGCAGTGCTCCGAATTCCTAAACATACGACATAATGAAACTTGTGTTAAAAATGCATAATGCTCTACAGTACTGTAAGGGAACAAATTCCACTTACGTCACAGAAATAGTTCTTGAACAGCATATCACTGTTGTTCTTTGAGAGTGGGAAACCGTAACGGACGCAGAAGCACTTCCAATTACTATGGTGCTATTTCTACAACCATATACATTTACACTCTTTACTGCAGAAAGTATATAGATATAGTCTTTGTGGCATCTGAAGATTCGGATATTGCGTCCAGACATTTCTTCTCCCAGCGCAATTGTTCTTTTACTAATTCTGTTGATATTGTACGGCTTAAGACTGGGAGTTGCATACAATTAAAAAAGGTATTAGTTACATCATTTCTTTTACCCACAAAAAGTAAAAAGCACGAGCTTTGACAAGTATGAATACTTACGCCAACGTCAATTCATCCATTTCGGGAATCGAGGAACAAGACGCGGCAATTTCATCCGAATTTTCGTGAGGTCTTTTGCGTTCGATATGTATATTTCCAGCTAAAGAAACGCCGATATCACACGGATTATGGTCAAGTTTAGAGGTAAGCCAAGTTTTGAATAGATCAACTTGAATATTTCCATCACTCTTTGCTCCAGACTTTGAAGGTTCTAAAAGTGCAAGTCCAGTTAGCTGGATACTTTCAAGAGCTTCGCTTGGTTTCCGGTTCGTTGGCTCATCAAAAGAGCGCAACCCACACAATAAGCAATTTAGATGATCCAAACAATCAGCTAGAATGGTCACCTTACTACCGTTTTGACTTAATTTCAAAGAGCAGAGCTGCTCCAAAGTGTTCAAAGACCTACCCGACTTTAGAAACTCTGATTCAACATACAAAAACTCTAGAAGCTCATGGATATTGTCTTTTACAAACGCTATTCTGTTGGCTTCTTCCGCAAATACAAATCTCCCAAGAGTTCTTTTAGCCGTGCTCTGATTCTGTTTACCCTCACCGTACCCCTTTTCCGACGGCCATTCAACCAGCTCCCCTGAATAGCCTTTCCGTTTTACAGAACTGTAAATATAGTTTTGGCAAAACATGTACAGTGCAAATTCAACCAAGTTTACACTAAGCTTTGATTTCCAAGAGTGATCATCATTTTTTTGAGCTTTATATTCATGACGAGTCTTTAAGTACCGCTTCTCTTTTGAAGTATTCCGAGGAGTCAGATTATAGAACGCTTGAAAATATGCCCATGCTACGTCTGAGCTTAGCTTTAGCTTTGTAACAACTACATGATTCCATACATGATAGGTCACATTTGGATAATAACCTTTGGATATGGCATAGCACATAAACTTAAATACTACTTCCCGTGTAAATGGGCAAGTGTGTTGAACATCAGGAACCCCATTTGCATATTCCAGGGTTCCGTCGGAGAGCTTTAAAGCTCCAAATTCCCCTACCAAAGAATGTGATTTACTGCCCTCCTTCAATGATCCATTTAAAGCATTTTGTAAGCCCGTTCTTGCCCCGCTTTGATTAGCAGAACATAGTGGAAACAAAGCATGATCAAACAAAAGATTACTGCGGATGCACACGGATATGCGCTCAGACCCCACCGTCATTGTGTCCAACTACTCTTAAGCAAGCACCTCTTTCCCACTATATGTATCCTTATTCTCTACCCCTGTATCAGGAATCAGGACTGAACCTCAACAGTCAACACGCCCTTTTCCACACCAAAATAGAGATTTCAGTTAGATTAGCTTTGCAAGATAAATCCTCCACGTCTGTCATGTACAGAACTGCACATTCCAGGGCCTTTCCGTATTTTACTTTTTATTCTAATTTTTGGGAGGGTTAGGGGCGGACCCCTTTGTAATAAATTGTTTCATGTCTGTCTGTTTTTGTGATTCCCTTCTGTGCATTTCTTTTCGTGTTGTCTTGTTTTTGATTTCATTTCATTCACGAGTGAGGGTATGCCTGTGTGTGTGGAGTGTGGACACTGGGTTGATCGGGTTTATAGGGAACTTGGGGCTGGAAATATTAGACTAAATCATTGCAAGTTTTGTCGAAGCGTAGTGGATAAATATGTTGAATATGAAAATGTATTGATTGGTGAGTGACTGGGCATTGTCTTGTTATCTTCTTTGATCAAGAAAGATGCTAACTTTGCAAAGCTACTTTGAAGGATTTGATTTGATATTGCACAAGCCACAAGTTTATAGGCATATAGTTTATAACAAGTATGACTTCTCCAAGGGACAAGGTCTGAAATTTTTCATAAAAACGGCATTTCTGGGCCTTATGGCTGAAGTGGGATTTAAATATGCCATTTTAAAGGGAGAATTGAATGGAGGTGATTTTGAAGACACTGTGGTGGGGCCTTTACATCCTGTTACCCCCGCACAGCTTATGAATATCGTGTTTATGACTATTGGCGAGGCTCTGCTATTCTATTCAGGTAAGCTGGGGAGTGTGAATATCGAAATATCGATGGTTTATTTACAATGGAGAATTTCCATTCTACATATGTAGGAATGCTTATGGCAATATATATCCTGGGAGAAGAATTAAACATAGAGACGAAAATAGAAGGGAAGAGGGTCTACCACGGCTGGGAAGTTTTGAGGGTGAATATATTGGCTCGTTGCTGGTGGTTGTGTATTGCATTCATGCTAGTATGGGACTATTCTGGGGTGGACTACAAATGGGTCCTTGGCCTCGCTGTTCTCACTTCGACTGTAGAGGCCATCGCAGCTGTGCTTAACACGTCTCTATGGAGTGGGCTTATTGTTTGCGCATGTGGGTTTTCCCTAAAGCTTGCTATACAGTTTCTTCTTTCGGGGTTCCACTTTTCACGCCTGTTCTCAGTACTTTGAAGAAGCTACTCACCGTTGATTTCAATCTTTTCTTTCATAGTGATTTTAACCCAATCATCCACATCAGGGTCCCAGTCCTCCTGATAAAACATCAATTGGCCCTTCCCATCTATCAACCAAATTGTATGAGTTCTTGTTCCATAACCCCTACCGTCGTCAACAAAAATGGAAGATAACTCCACCTCCCTTTGAAGAGAAACGCCTGTGTTGGGAAGCTGGTCTTCTGGGTACCTCGTTCTGTCCTTAAGAACCTGCAGTAGCTCCACAATGAGAGCTTCTTCGGACTCTATTTCCTTCGATATAACGTCATCGAATAACTGTGTAAACCAAACAAAACACCCATTTAGCAAAATACTACAGGACGGACTTCACCGCAAAAAGTGCGCTTAACTCACCTTTTTTCCTCTCTCGACTTTGGGCCATGGAACATCCATCGTCTTGTTACACAGGCCGTGAACTTCAGAGCTTTTGATCCTTTGTAGCTCGACGTTATCCCTATTGGAAAAATAAAGTATATCATCACCCTTATTCCAATCACCCACTGGTTCCAGTTTAAGAGTTCCTTGGAGTTAGACGTGAGAACTTAACTTTAAACGAGAAAACCCAGTAAATTGACACACTTACCACATAGGTTGAATCCATTGTACTTTTCTGCCCGCTGCTTTATCTGCTTCATATACGAAACAGGCTCTTCCTCTCCAGCAAGAAAATCCCAAACCAAACCGCCTTAAAAAAAGAAAAAAAGGAGGATGATCAACATTAAAAGTAACACTAAAGTACGACCGGAGATTAGCAATTTGATTTACCTCTCGATGGTGCGTCTGGGTCAATCTCATGATTGGGCTCTCTGTAGTTTGTTAACACAGAAAATCTTCCTTCCGTTGATATTCCCATCCATGATCCTTTTGTCTGACATTGTCCATCAACCGCTACGAAATTGAAAAACGAAGCCGTAAATAACTCTCCCATGCAGCCTTCTTCATTTTTAGATAAATTCAAAACACTGATAATCAAACTTACAAGATATTATACTGCCATATTTTTCTGTTTTTTTTGTTGGTCTGGACTTTTCTTCATCTCTATTGTTTATGAGAATACAGCGATACCTTTCCTTTGGGATCGAGCTACTCCCGTCCACTTTATGATGGCCTTGAAAAAACAAAAAGGTAATGCACATCTCTCCTCAAAGCCTCCTGCTTCCCTTTTCAAGTACATCCAAAAAAAAAAGATGAAACGAAGAGAAAACGAAACAGAAAGCTAACTAACCGAAAGCAAATCAACCACAACGTCTGCCAAAGCAAACTAAGTCTGTGAAATAAAATAAAAATCTCCATCACAAGATCATCCAATCAGAAATCTAAAGTATCCCACACTTACACTGGGGGAAGGGACCAATGAGAGAGAGGTTTAAAGTCGCCCAGAGAAGTGCCACGTGGCTTCATGGGGATCTAAGCCCCTCTATAACCCTAACCCTTTATGAGTAAAAAAAGCCCGCCAGCGCATGCGCACTGCCCAGCTGTTTCGACAATTCGTGAATGAAATATCCTCGGAAATAATAATTAGCGTTATAATTATAAAGGGGCGAAGGAGGAGGATAATTTGTGGTACATAATTACCAAAAGGTCGGCTCGCTCTATATTGCGCGTAGTTGGGAACTTAAGTTTATGACGGTGAATGTGTAACCAAGTGTACTTGTGACAGTGATTTTCGCAAACCAATATTCACCGCAAATTAACTTAATATTCCCTTCAAAATAAACACCCTGGTCACAACGGTTTGGACATCGCAATTTATTATAATTAAGAAAGAGCTAAGCTCAAGAACTGCCATTCGAAATATAAAAGGCATTCTTCCCGACACTTCCCTGTCTATATAAGACTTGGAGGCTGCAGCCGGCAAGTTAATTAATTGGCGTTGAACACCTCTACTGCAAGCTGCAATTATATTTATAACGATATACAGCATGTTCACCAAATGGCATATACATGAATATTAACATTATTGCTGCCTGTACATGTCTTAGCTGGTTATGTGGAGAACATGACAACATTATATATTGACCTTCTTACAAATCTCCGCAGCAAGAGACAATTCCTACATTAACATAATAATCCTCCATGATTATTTACTATTTTCAAAGCTTTCTATTCTAATGTAATTGGTCTATAGCTTAATCACTAAAGAAAACACCACAAGCACTGAAATAGATAAGCAATTCTCCCATTGTTTGCAACCCGCTCACGCCCGTCTTCATTTTCATCTGTGCTCGAATTCTAATTGCTACATTATTCTATTCTTCTAATTGTCCTGTTTGAGGGTCGATGGAAAAATCAACGAGATATCTCCCTGATTAATTGCAAAACATAAATTTTTTTGCTTAGTTCACTGGTGAGCGTTCCCAAGCAAAGGATATTCGAGCTTCGTCCACTACTAATTTCTTCTTTGATTGCATTCTTTATTGGTGAAGATGATAATAATAAATACGAAGTGGCTATTTACAGCTGTTAGAAAAAATATGTACAAATAGCTAATTACTTCTGAAGTTCATATTTACAAAATTGCAGTAGGAAAAGCAGTTGCTCCGTAAGTAGTAGTTCCAACAGAGGCGTTTGGAAGTGTAAAATTATTAGGAACGTTTACGTTGCGCGAAAAGGTGTTGTGTGCTGTCATGTTACTGTGGTTGATGTTTGCTGTGCTGTACATTTTCACATAATCCATTCTAGTGAGGCTCTTTGTCTTGCGATATGTAGGACTCACCCTGCCGATGGTCTTCTGAACACCAACATAGTTGCCTACAGCTTCTCTGCTTTTGTGGCGACGATGACCAGCAACAGGAGCAAAGTTATTTTCACTAGCAGTGCATATTTTAGAGAGCTTAGGAGGGTCATAGTTGGCATATGGATTAACACGTGAAGCTGCCTGAGAAACAGGAAATACAGGAACAAACATATCTACAGAGGAGAAGCCAGGATGTGTAACAGGAGGACAACTGGTAACAGGAATAGTGCAGTCGTATCTGGGTGACGTAGGAACAGGGCTCAAAGAAACAGAAGCTATACATGCTTTTATCTGAGAAACGTGTGCAGCGAAATCTTCACCACTAACATACAAGTTGAATTTTAGCCCTTTCAACATTTCAAGTTCCATGGCGCTGATCGATTTCAGAGGAATCCCTGTAATTTTAGACCACGCATTGTTATTATATGCTTCATCATGCAAAAACTTTCCCGCAAGCAGGAGCGCCGCCAGAAAAAAACGCTGTCCGCAGCCATCTTGACCTGTGAATGGAAACCTGGCTTTCAGCTTTTGAAGGTAGAAAAGCGCAAGAAGAAGGCAGTTTGAACAAGTACCTGCTTTCACCATAGTAGTACGAATAATATGACCCAACTGGATCGATTTGATAGAATTGCTACTATCATTTTCCCAACAAGCTCTAATAACTTGAGCTGTATATTCTACAATACAAACACAGCAATAATAAAATAGCCAAAGAAGCACAAAAAAGTCAGCAACTTTCCATTCAAACCAAACGGCCTACTTTTCTGATTCCTCAACTTACCAATTAATCTTCCAGGGATAACAGTCCCTGGCATTACATATCCACAGGCTCCCGCCATTTGACAGTTCGACAAAACCATATTCTTTCAAATCACAAAATATATTAAGAGAATCTTGTTATTTACAAAACCCCCCCCACCCTCTCTCTTTTGTACATCGAAAGCACAGGCGAGATTATTAAAAACAAGGACCTAACTATTCCACTATTTCAACCTCCAAGATTCAAACAAGTGTTTATATGTTTATATATCACACAAAGTCAAATCCCCTTCCCAAATCTGAATCTAAACAATATCCCAAAAAATAAATACAAAACACAACACGAAAGTAGTAGCGCCTGGGAAAAGAGATAATAATAATAACTGATAAAATATTAAAATATTATCAAATTATTCATTAAAGACTGCTTAAACGAAATATCTTTACAAAATAGTAAAATAATAGTAAAATAATAGTGAAAAAAGAGTTCCTGTATGAAGGATGAAGGATTTGCACCAATAATATTATAGTCAAAGTGTGCATCCATTCTGCATTGTGTGCGGCAGCCAGCTGTCGATTACGTGTCAAGCCAGGGCAGGGAACTCATATGGTCTGTTGCTGGGAGCGAGGGCATACGTACGACGTAGATATTATTAATGTCGTGCACACACCGCCAATCTCAATTGCAAGTGGACATGGTAGATAAGTAAATCATGTGCTGAGAGCCGCAGTGTGCAATTTGATTTTAGGCACCCACATGCATGCAGACTATTTCAATGGCCAATGTCATAATGAGATTTCATTTCTTCATGATCAAGAAATAGTAAAATAATAGTGAAAATTGAAAAGGAAATAATATTACTGTACTGCCATGGTCACTACAAAGTCAGGTACTTTATGAGCCCATTTGCAAAATTTCATAGCGTGAATAGTACTAGGGTTGCATGTTTTCTACTTGTAATTTGCAATCTTAAGACCCATCATGAAAGGGGCTATGTAATATAGGCTGCAGGAAGGGGAACCTGTGAAATATGATCATGCTCCAAATTTATCCAAACTAAATATCATTACAGAAATTGTATAATATAAATTGACATTTCATTTCAATTGGATGACACCTAGCTTGAGTATTCACTTTCAATTCAGTTACGTTTGTGCTCATTGGCTGGATGATTACTAGAGTCAAGCTGGGGAGAATTCATTCATAATAGGCTCTCAAGGATTGAGCAACAAACCAATGGTAGCTCTGATAAATACTCCACTTTCAATTTATCCTCCTTCTGATTGGATAAAGCCCCAATAGAATACTAAAAAAAGAAACATATCTTGCAGTAACGTACAGGGTGATTTTTTAAAGATTTGAAATCCCAATTCATTGAACGATCGGGAAGCATTTTCCTTCCCTAATGACCAATCATAGGCAGCCACTTTTCACGGTCATTTTTTCAAGGATAGAAAAAATGCAGCTCAGGCGGCAGGTGATTGATCTGACAAATATAGATGATCATCAGTAGTTATGTAGTTGTTAATGGACAAGAGTGGGAATTTCTCAATCATTGGATGGGGAAGTCCTCAGTTCTCACATACAATATTGTGATTATATTATAGCTGTTCGAGTATGAGAGAGTCCGAATCCTATAATATATGGACCCTCTTAGCGAGTATAATTATATGTTATAGAAGCTGCAATGTGATTATATTATAGGGGTTGAATTGGGAAGCTGACTGTTATAAAACACGTTACCCCTTCTAAAGTACATAAGCTGCAAATAAAGTAATTATTCTTGGCGTCATTCTTTGATTATCTAGCCACATGGTGTGTAAATTATTCAATTGTATGTCCCCGATTACAGAAAAAGCAGCTGTGTCCAGCTACAGTAGCTAGAGCTGTTTTGGGCAACCAATCAAAAGCTTAAGAAATAAATAAGAAAAGTTGTGAAAGCTGAAAAATAAACGGTAATGTCAAGAAAAGGCCTTTCCTAATTGGCTCATCTGGTGGATTGTATTACATTGCTGCAACAAAATAGATAACTGGCAGAGATTCGTGGAAAGTTTAATGTTGGGGCCTCAAACCACTCCTAAATTTGTGGAACATCGCCGCTTATACAATAGGGAACTTGTACAAAGGGGGCTTGTTTCAAACTATTCTCATATAATATTTTACTTATTGAGAAATATTCCGCCATCAGCCAATCCGGATCTTCCAAAATAAGACACTAATATACCTTTCTGTTCAAGACCTTTTCAAGTTATCTCAAAGACTATTGACTAATCCAAATTAAAATTGATGATTAAATTTATGCCGGCAGCTAGAGACGGACTATATTTTGATTTCGCCATCAAATTTTCACACGCCATGATCATGGCTGGACTGATCCAGTACCATGCACGGTCCAGTACGGCCACCCTGATCCTCCGCCCCGGCCCTCTGCAGACTGCAGTGCATCTGTACTCATGCAACTACATAGT
The DNA here is from genome assembly GCA_002811675.1 of Ichthyosporea sp. XGB-2017a. Lineage (NCBI taxonomy): Eukaryota > Ichthyosporea > Dermocystida > Chromosphaera > Chromosphaera perkinsii. The sequence goes on along the minus strand of PDIM01000070.1, from coordinate 127,637 downwards.
GTACTAGAGACTTGGGAGGACGACGACGACGTTATAACGTATAACTTGCTGAAGTAAGCTTTGGGCATCGTCGCGGGGGCTTTTTCCGACGATATCACCGCACAGGCGGAGTTAATTGTCCAATGCAGCTCCCGCAATATAACGTAGTGTGGATAGCAGGGGGATTAGGTTAAAAGGGTACCCCAAAATTGGTTAGGAAGTGATAGGATCCATATGTTCTGGTCAATAAATCACTAATGCGACAGTTATGAGGGTGAAAAAAAAAAGAAAAAAGTAAAATAAAAAACAATCGAAAAGTAAAAAAAAAGCTTCCCATACATTT